>JAQZBX010054715.1:5129-18682 GCA_029593785.1 Cabassous unicinctus
CAGCAAGGGGGAGATAAGCAGACACGGAAGAAACACACAGCGAATGGACACAGTAAAAACACAAGCAGCAAGGGGGGGATAAATAAATAAATAAATCTTAAAAAAAAAAAAAAATGTGGTATATCCACATAAAGGAATATTATTTGGCAATAATGAGAAATGAAGTGCAGATACATGATATAATATGGATGACCCTTGAAAACATTATGCTAAGTGAAAAAGACCGGTCACATAAGACAACATATTGTATGATTCCATTTTTATGAAGAGTATTAATAGGCAAATTTATAAAGACAGTAGATTAGTGGTTTTGTAGGGCTGGGGTGGGAGGGCTGGCAAGGGGGTAAATAAGCGTTGACTGCTAAATGGGTACAGGATTTCTTTCAGAAGAGATGAAAATGCTCTGAAATTAGATTGTGGTGATTGTGATATACTAAAAAACATTGAACTATACACTTTAAATGAGTTAATTGTATAATGTGTGAATTCTATCTCATAAAGCTGTTTGTTTGTTTTTAAGTAGGCAAGAAAGAAAGGTCAAACAGAAAAGAATAAAGGAGGAAGAGAGGAACAAAAACTCATGAAACAGAGATGTAGGCATATTCTAAAGCTGGGGTTGGCAAACCATGGCCCATGGGCCAAACTGGCCCATTGCCTGTTTTGTAAGTAAAAGTTTATTGGAACATAGTCATATGCACTCATTTTGATTTGTCTATGACCTCATTCATACAACAGCAGAAGAGTTGAGTAGTTGCAATAGAGATCATATGGTCCAGCCCACAAATCCTAAAATATTTACTGTCTGGCCCTTTGTAGAGTTTGCTGATCCCTGCTCTAGAGGAAAATACTGCAGACTAGAGCAATAAAAAAGTGGTATACAAAGAAAGGGTTGATACATAAAATTGAAATATAAGCTCTTCATATCTCAGAACCTAGTCTCTAAACTATTGTTTGTTAAAAGTTTATTCTAGGGGAACGGAGGTGGCTTAAGCAATAGAGCGCCTCTCTCTCATATGAGAGGTCCCGGGTTCAGTTCCTGGTGCCTCCCAAAGAGAAGACAAGCAGATACAGGGAGCGCACAACAAATGGACACAGAGAGCAGACAGCGGGTGCAAACAACGAGAGGGGGTGGGGAGAAATAAGTAAATAAAATAAATTAAAAAAAAAAAAAAAAAAAGTTTATTCTATTTGGTTCAACTACCCCAAATCCTGCTAGTTGGGAGATGAGGAACTTCAACTTAATAATGTTTAATACTGGAAAGGTAGAAGAGATAAGGTTAAGCAGAATTGGCCCATCAGAAATCCCAATACTGGAAAAGTCCTTCTTGGTACATACTTCACATTGGTGTTGGTACAGATGATGTACTCAATTTCATCTGAGTAAGGGTTCTGGAAAGTAAAGGAGCTGGTTCTCATCCAGAGCCATTCTCGGTTCTTAGACCGGAACCGAAACATGACAGACAGCACCTGGCCTTTTAACTTCACCACCTGAAAAAGTTTTCATGCCATCAGTGAAACTTACATAAAATTTTCTTTAGAAAAAATTTTTAAGATTTCCATCTCTACAACCCTAAGACTCCTGTCTCACAGTCCTTGAAGCACCAGTCTCTTTCAATGTAACTAACAAAATAACATGAGGAGTGAAAGTTAAGTGACTAAAGAAAGACAAGATATACTTAGCACATTTCTTCCCCAGAGTCCCAAGCTATCTGACTACTCTAGTCAAAGTCAAAGAGGAATAACAATTATTTTCAGGAGGAAAAAGATGAAAGATATGTTGAGCTAGCTTTACAAGTCTATACTAGAAACTTATAAAATAGCTTACATGTTGCTCTTCAATCCTAGCTTTCTCGCCCAAACCAGAGAAATTTCTGTTTTCACAGTACCCATGGTGGTTTCTATAAATAAAACTAAGTTGGCTTTCATCTTATTTTGCTTTTGTTTTTGGAAAGAAAATAATTTTAAATAACTTTAGTTTCTAGGCTCATGGAATAGAAAATAATCTTTTGACCCCTCCCTAACAAAAAACAACAATAATATTAGCAGCTAACATTTATTTCAACATTACTATGTGTCAAGCACTGGACTATATCCATTGTATCAGAAGGACACCACTGAGTCTTTCTTAAAAAGGTTAATTAACTTGTCCAATATAAAGACCTGCTACTGAAAGCCAAGTCTACCTTGAAACTAAATTTACCAGATACTATCAGGAGCTAGGGCCTGAAAATTACAATTAAGAGTAACATAATTAAGAGTCAACTCTCATTTATCTATAAAAGAAGTCTCTGAAATCAATTTTTCTACTACTAGCCACTGGTCAGCTAAAGTCTATAAATAATTAAAATACTTTAAAGACAGCTCCTTGGATACAGCTAGTTGGATATAAGAGAATGAGTAGCCTCTAAATGATTGAAAAGACAAACAGATAAACCTTGGATATTATCCATAGTTTCAAAGTATTAATCCTTTGGTATTCCTTAAAAATACCGGGTAAGTACTAAATAATGTAAAGTTGTAGTGTCTGACATAGTGCTCAATTCATCAATGGTCAATAAATACTTGTGAAATGAATATGATAAATAGATAAAATTATTTATTCAGATCCAAGCCAGGAAAAAAAATTACCTGTTGGAAGCTATCTCTTAGAAGCTGCTGGTCTTCAGGATGGCAGAATTCCACAATATTCTTTCCTAAGAGCTCCTAGAAGGAAGAAAGAAGAGTAAGATATTACACTTTTATGGCCATCTAACTTCCCTGGACTATCAGCTGGGGACTTGGATTTTATTCCTCTCACCTTTATCTTAAGATTGTAGGAAATTAAAAACAGAGAATCAAAAGTAGAGGTAATCTGCTAAACAGCTGGCCTCTATAGATTTTTTCTTTTTTAGAATACTGCACATTTATTTTAACTGGGTTTTTTCAATTTGAGGTATAATTTGCATATACAATTCACCCATTCTAAATGTACAATTTGATGATTTCTAGTAAATGTATTCAGCTGTGCAACCATAACCACAATGCAGTTTTAGAATATGTCCATTACCCTGAAAAGTTCCCTCATGCCCATTTGCAGTCAATTTCTGCTCTCACCTCCCAGCCAACCACTGATTGGCTTTCTGCCTCTTTAGTTTTCCCTTTTCTAAAAATTTCATTTTAATGGAATCATACATTGCTTCTTTCATTTAGCATAGTTTTTTGTTTTGTTTTGTTTTGTTTTATGAGGTTACCAGGGCCAGGGATTGAACCCGGGACCTCATATGTGAGAAGCCAGTGCTCAACCACTGAGCCACATCAGCTCCTCTGAGTTGGATTTTTCATTTGTTTGCTTGTTGTTTGTTTTTTTGTTGTTGCTTTTAGGAAGCACCAGGAACCGAACCTGGGACCTCCCATGTGAGAAGCAGGCACTCAATTGTTTGAATCATATCCACTCCCCTAGCATAGTATTTTTGAAGTTCATCTATGTTGTTGCATGTATCAGCACTTTGTTCCTTTTTATTGGTCAGCAATATTCTAACATGGATCTACAACAGTCTGCATATCCATTCACTGGTTGATGGACATTTAGATTCTTCTTACTTTCTGGTGTTATAAGTAATACTGCTGTGTACATTTGTGTATAAAACTTTGTATGAATCTATTTTTTTTTTCATTTCTCTTGGTAGATGCCCATGAGTGGAACTGCTAGGTCATAAGGTAAGTATTAACTTTTTAAGAAACTGTAAATATTTTTCCAAAGTGACTGTACCATTTTACATGTCTGCTAACTGTATGAGGGCTCCAGTTTCTCACATTCTTGCCAATACCTAATACCATTAGTCTTTCTGACTCTAGCCATTCTAGTGGGTATACAGTGGTATCTCATTATTATACAGTGGTATCTCAGTATTTATTTTTTTAATTAGGCTTACAGAAAACTCATGTAGAAAATACAGAGTTCCCATATACCCCGCAATTATTAAACCTTGCATTAGTGTGGTATGTTTGATACAATTGATGAAAGAATATTATCATAATTGTACTATTTACTACAGTTCATGGTTTACATTAGGGTTCCCTGTTTGTGTTGTATAGTCCTATGGCTTTTTTATTCTAGTAACATATATACAACCTAAAATTTCCCCCTTCTAACCACATTCAAATATATAATTCAATGTTGTTAATTACATTCACAATGTTGTGCTACCAACACCACCATCCATTACCAAAACTTTTCTATCACCCCAAACAGAAACTCTGTACAATTTAAGCATTAGACTCCTTATTCCCCCAGCCCCTACCTATATTCTTATTTCTGACTCCATGAATTTGTTTATCCTAATTATTTTATAATAGTGAGATCATACAATATTTGTCCTTTTGTGTCTGGCTTATTTCACTCAACATGATTCCTTCAAGGTTCATCCATGTCATCACAAGTATCAATCATTAGGGCTTTAATTTGTACTTTCCTAATGATCAATGATGTTGAACATCTTTTCATGTGCATATTAGCCATTCATATTTCCTCTTCCGTAAAATGTCTATTCAAGTCTTGTACCTTTTTAAAATTGGTAGATTACTTAATGAATTGTGACAGTTTTTACAGATTTTGGATACAAATCTTTTTTCAGATACATGGCTTGCAAATATTTTCTCCCAGTTTGTGGTTGGGCTTTTCATTTTCTTAATGATGTCCTTTGGAGAGGGAAAGTTTTAATTTTGAGGAAATGGAATTTACCAATTTTTTCTTTCATGAACCATACTTTTGGTGTAATATAAACAAACTTTGCCTAACATTTAGGTCTTTAAGTTGATTTTTGTGTATGGTGTGAGGTAAGGGTCTAAGTTCATCTTTTTTTCAGTATGGATATCCAATAGTTGCATCACCATTTGTTGGACAGACTTTTTTTCCCCCGTTGAATTGTCTTGGCACCTTTCTCAAAAACCAGTTGACTCTGAGTGTTTACATAATGACTAATTTCTCAACTCAGATATAGTTAACTGCCTTTTTTGAATTGAAAAGTCTAAATAAAATTATAATAATTGGTAAATTTGCATATTTAGTACATTACTGTTCATTTGGGTGATTGCATGAATTATCTAAAGGTAGCCATACTATTAAATCTAATTAAAATGAATATCCTTACATCATTATTACCTATCTCAATATCAAAAACACTAAATAAATATATATTCATATCTTCTGTTCTAACTTGGTTTCACAAGCCATAATTCTCTAGATGGGATGCTAGACTTGGTAGGAAGCTGAGAATAGATTTAGCTATTAATAAAATAGGATCTTCTCTTTTACTAAGCTGAGGTTAAAATGTTTTGGCTATCTCCAGGTAAATGCAACATAGCCAAGGGAAAATAAAAGCCTAATTATCAGTGATATAATAGCTGCAGCTCCTTACCTGGGGCTGGTAACCTACAGTAGCCACACAGCGGTGATCCACAAAAGTGAAGATTCCCTCAATGTTGTGTCGAGAGATGAACTCTGTTGGTTGACAAATGTTATTCATGTCTGCACAGTTGGGGGAACTGGTTACCTGCGAATAAAGAGATGAAAATGAGATAAAAAGACACCATTCTTTAAAGATTTATTTCCCATCTCTTCATGGTCATTTGCATAGACATGAGGCTCCTGATTTTAGGAATTTCTAAACTTTCACATCTCATCCAGAAAGGGAAAAATGACAATCACAATCAGAGAGGCCAAGAGGCCTATCGCTAGCTCTACTCCCACATATATACTAAATCAGTAAAACAAATAAATAAATAAAATTATTTCAATCCAAAAGCTCACCTACTTGATTTCACAAACCATATTTCTCTAGATAGGATGCAAGCTTTGGCAGGAAATTGAGAATAAATTTAGCTACTGATATAATAGGATCATCTCTTTGATACTATTTCCAATAGGAATAATGAACATTATATTCATTATTCAGATTGGAACACTAGGTCCTAAGTAATTAAGAAACTTATCTATTTTTATAAGAAGAATCCAAAAAATTCCACTTCTCTATTGTTAGTCTCATAATGATAAAATGGAAAGGATCTCACTTCTCTTGTTTAGGGGGGCAAAGGCAATCAGCTGGAAATGGAAAATTCAGTGTTGTGAAGCTAAAAATAAGAAAGGTAAGGGGAAAAAATCCCCCCCACCTTCTCATACTCTTCAGCTTTTGCTAAATCCAAGAGAAGCAATGTTTACTGTGAATGCCATGTTCCTTTAAATTTGGGGCTTTTTATGGAATTCTTCATCTGTATTCAGAGGCTACATGAGAAGATAAAAGAAAATTAATGTGAACAAGCCCTGAGGAACAATTCTTCTCATTGAAAGTGGATGTTCATGTGGAAAATTCATCATACTTGCCTGCAGTCTGCCAATGGCCACTAGACAAAACTTGCTCCCCTGGCCAGCCTCTGGGTCATCATCTGGAAGGGAGACACCTTCAGAATGGTGAGATTAAAGTCAGACAGGAAAAGGTTTAATTACATTTAGGTATTTTTACCAATATTTTACCATTAATTTTAGTAAACTGGAGAATATAGTCCCCATTCAAGGTATTCTAAAAACTATGCCGGCCGAACTAAACACATATGTATTCTGTGACCCCACCATAGGCAGATATGTCTTCCCTAACTGTGACATTTAAAGTAAGCAAACAACCAAAAATGAAATTATACCAAATAACAATAGTAATTTATGGCCCCTGGAAAAGAGAGAAGCCATTGTTTTACATGGAAAGGGAAGAAGGTTGTATTTTCCCCATACTCTGCATAGTTATCTGCTTTTTAGCCAGCAAAATAGTTTTTCCATGAGAGCTATACAGAAGCATGAAAGACTACACATACCTCGAATGTATGGTTTATACAGCAATACAAACTATAAAGTTCAAATATCATTACTACTTAAAATTAATTTTTCCTTATTTACATTAATTACCATTTATTGGGTGCATATCATATGTCAGACACTCATCTGGATGCTTTCCTTACATTAAATCTAATCATCACAATAAACCTATATGGGATGTATTATCTTCAAATCATAGATAAGGGAACTGAGGTTTTATAAAGGTCAAGCAATTTACCCTAGAGTTATACAGCTAGTAAATGACAAAGCCAGGAATCAAATCCAGGTCTTTCCAAATTCAAACCTTAATCTCCTCCCAAAATATACCTATTGATTCTCTTTTCTTTTAGCTTCTAACTGTCTGTCTCCCCCAAATCCCCACTTCCCAATCATACTTACCTGGCAAAGATTTGGAAACTCTGACAAGCCAGTTTAAAAAGTTGATCCCTGTACCCCAACCACTTTTTTTATATTCCCTATTTGACTTCAAGTTCTAGTAAAGCTAGTCTGCACACATCCTGACTTAAAGCCTTTGCAGAGAATATCCCCTTCAAAAGTTATTCCATTCAAGCCATTTCCCCCTCTCCCTCAAAGTCTTACACCTACTTTACAAAGCTCCCAAATTAACTTGCATTCAATGCCAACTATTTCTTTGCACACAACTACCTCAAACATAGGTATCTGGTATATATTATTATGAATTTTCACATTTAAAATCTATATTTCATGACACAGTCAATATTCAGACATTTTCAAGTGTGTGTAATCCATCTCCCCAATTGGAATATAAACACCATAGAGGAAGAGGAGGAATCTGCTTTTTCTTTCCTATGCTCTTACAGCTTATACCAAAGCACACTTCACATACCAGGTACATAATAAATGCTAGCTAACTTTCTTGAACTCTGTGAGGAGCCTGCTGCACCAAGGAAGAAATCATTCCAACTTTCATACCTGCTGGGGGCCAGGCCTTGATGTAGCCTGTGCAGTGGACCACCACAAAGTGAGGTTCTCCATCCTTCACAGAGCCAAGTCCATTCCTAAAAAAAATCACAGGTGTCAGGAGAAAACTCTGCCAGTAAAGCTTTTAAAGGTTCTTGGGTGTTTAGAAGACAGGATAACCAGTGCTTGGGTTTTTCCCACCCAAAATGACTACCATACTTCTGACCCTTGGCAAAGTAAAGCAATAGGAAAGGTACTACAGCAGGAGATCAGAAGGTAAAGTATCCAGGACAATTTCCTTAAAGAGGATGAGCAAAAGAAGCTTTAGAAGCTCAGGAAAATATTGCAGGAAAAAAATAGTAACAACAGAGTAGGAGGTAAGGATGAGGGGGCTAATGAAGGAAGGACTACGGTAAGACAGGTGGAAAAAGTGATGACCTCCATAGGTACTTGGCCATCCCTTTGGATGCTTAGGACCTCACCTGCATCTGTTCCTCACAAAGCTCAGTCTATTCATGGAGACTGGGTCCACAGAGCTATTGCCACACCTGTTTCAATGAACAGAAAAATTAAAAGCATCTAGGTTACATTATCAAAGAATTTTCCATTAGTAACAGCCAGATACAGGCCCTGGATATATCTAGATACAGAAAATGGTAACAATGCTTCTAAAAAGGAAGGATTAAGATGTCAGGTTTCATATTTCTAAAGCTTAGAACCGTCCTAGAATTTGAAGTCAAAATGTCCCACATTGTCTTCAAATGCAAAGATCTTTACATCAGGTTTGGCAAACTTTTCTATTAGGAACCAGACAGTAAGAGTTTTAAGCTTTGTGGTCCATACAGTCTGTGTTACAACTATTTAACCCTGCCATTATAGCATGAAAACAGTCACAGACAACACATAAACAAATGGGTTATGTTCCAATAAAACTTCAATACAGGATGGGGAGAAACAGGAAAATTCATTCATTTTTCAGTTTAGAGCTTCCTCTGAAAGTTAAGAATAGAATTACCATATGACCCGACAATCTCACCTCTAGTTATAAACCCCAAAGAATTAAAAGCAGGGACTCAAACAGATATTTGCACGCCAATGTTCACAGCGGCATTATTCACAGCTGCCAAAAGCAACTCAACTGTCCATCAAACAAAGAATGGATAAACAAAATGTGGTATGTACATACAATGGAATATTATGTTAACTGTGAAAAGGAACAATGTTCTGATACATACAACAACATGGATGAACCTTGGGGACATCATGCTGAATGAAAAAAGCCAGACACAAAAGGACAAATATTTTATGAGCTCACTGATATGGAAACCTTTAGAATAAGCAAATTCATATAGTCAGAAACTAGAATACAGGTAACCAGGGGCTGGGAAGGGCTAGGGAAAGGGGAGTTAAAGCTTAATTGTGCAAATATTCTCACTGACCTGATTTTGTGATAATCAGGGTAGGTTAAACATTCACTATATTAGAAAGCATGCATGTGTTCCCAGACATAGTTTTTCTCCCTAGGTCCGGTTTTTAGAATGCTGGTGATAAACTAAGCCTGATTTATTATATGACCATCCTGTATGGGAAAAGACTATAACTTTAGGTATCTTTGGTCAACCTCAAGAGATATAGCAGGGGGACGGATGTGCCTTGGGTGGTTGGGTGTCCGTCTCCCATTTGGAGGGACCTGGGTTCGATGCCCAGGACCTCCTGGTGAAAATTAAAAAAAAGAAAAATGTAGAAGGCGCGTGGGCCACCAGGCCCTGTGAGCAGGTGCGCCATCAGGCCCCGTGAGCAGGTGAGCCGCCAGGTCCTGCACGTGGGTGCACCGCCAGGCCCCGTGCGCAGGTGAGTCATCAGGCCCCGCGAGCCACGCAGCAAGATGATGATGACATAACAGAAGACTGACACAAGGGAGAGCTAAGATGAGATGCACCGAAAAACCAGGAACTAAGGTGGCACAGGAGGTAGGATGCCTCTCTCCCACATCGGAGATTCTGAGGATCGAATCCCAGTGAGCCAGTGAAGACAGGAGGAGAAGGATGAGAAGAGAGGGCAGGAAAAGGACACAGAGAGTTGCCCAGTGAATGGACACAGAAACAGCAAAGGGGGGGGGCGGTTAAAAATGGATGAAAGTAAATAAATAAATAAATCCTTAAAAAAATTGTATAGGGGAGGAAGATACGGACTATAGTTAGTAGTAATGCTTTGACGATGCTCTTTCTTGATTTTTTAACAAATGTTTCACAACAATGCAGGGTGTTGGGGTGGGGGGGTGATGTGTGAGAACCCTGTATGATGTTATGCATGTTTGTTTTATAAGTTCACGATGTTTACTGAACACTTATAGTTTATGTATGTTCATGCATGAATGATATACTTTAATAAATTGTTTAAAAAAAAAAAAAAGCTTGATTGGTATATAATTTCTGTTGCGGGTGATGGACAACATGTGGTAATGGATGATGGTGATGGTTGCACAAAACTGTGAATATAATTAACACCACTGAATTATACATCTGACTGTGGTTAAAGGGGGAAATTTTAGGTTGTATATATGTTACTAAGATAAAATTTGTTAAAAAACAGAAAGTAAAAACAAAACAACTCTATCACAAATAAAGGGCCATGGTTTGCTGACTCCTATTCTATATTAAATCACAACCTGATCTGTTTGCTACATTTCATTACTATTTATCTTGCTCCAGCCTATTTCTTTACATTAGCCATATCCTCATTTTGAGACACTCTCTCCCAACCTCTTTGTTTTTCCCCTTCTTTAAAATTATAATAGATAAAACTTATACGGTTTATATGTGCCATACACTATTCTAAGCATTTTACATAAGTATTAAATCATCCAATCCTCTTAACAACTTCATGAGGTTGATATTAATATTATCCCTAATTTTAGATAATGAAACCAGAGTAGTCATGTAATTTGCCTGAAGTCTCAAAGATAGTAAATAGCTAAGTTAGAATCCAAATCCAGTAGTCTGAGTAGAGAATTTACTCTAAACCAGTAAACCACATAATATTTAATTTTGCACCTCTCCCAGGAAACCTTTCCTAATATCCTCTCCATCATTTCTAATAAGCACCCTCTCAGTACAATGTAGTCACTTTCCATTATACATCCTGTACTTATTTTGTGACTTTAGGAGATGTTGTTTTTTCTGTGTAAAAAGGACCATCATCTTTTCTTGAGAATCCTAAAATATACAGTATATAATTAATAAACACTTAATACTGACTAAAAGACATAAGAAGGTCCCAAATTTCTAGCAACAACAACAAAAATATGTAGAAATGGTCTAAGTATATGGATGCTGCCTCATGATGTAATGGGAAAAATACAGATTTTGAAGTTAAACTAATAAAATCTTGCATCAGATATTATCTACATAATCTTCAGAAGTTAATTTTTTCATCCTGTTTTTTCATCAATAAAATGGTAACCATGAATCCTACCTTACAGGGCAGTTGTGGGGATGAAATGAGGTAACAGATATAAAGTACCTACCACAGTGTCTGCATAGAAGGAGCTTAGTACATATTAGTTCCCTTACCAAGCACTTTACTCTCTGTCACAACACATCTGGGTCTTGAAAGTTAAATTTAGTCAAACTGGAACTTGGATTTAAAATTTTAACTCCTCTGACCAGAAATCAAAACCTCTACTCAGCTCTTGGTTCTTACTATGTCAAATCAAAAAACTCAGCCTGACACTCACCTCATACGACAAATAAATGATCTCCTTGAACCCATACACATTCTCATGGAAGACTGCTGACCTTCCTTTTTCACTGTTCCAGTCTTCAGATCCAGGATACGTCCTGAAGGAAAAAAGTGAAGAGCAGTGTGCAGTACACTCTTGAGGGTAGGAAGGGATATACTGGAGGCAAAGAGAAGCAAGCATCCTACATATGCCTTCCAGTCTCCTGGCTTATAACAGAATAGGTCAAGCAGGGCATGGATCTTTTTTTTTCAAGCCTAAAATACCTCAATTCTCATCAATGAATCCCACTCTTAAGCTCAAAGGCAGCATTGAAAATAGCCTTGTGCAAGGAAAGAGAGGAGTGGGGAGAAGTACTGGCAAACAAGAGGCAAGGCTGTATTCCTGTACCTGATGATTTATACACACACACATACACAGACACAGGGATAAACACACTGATTAAATGTGATTAGTTTAAAAAACAAATAATTTAATATGCTATAGTGTTATGGTTAGGCTAATGTGTCAACTCGGCCAGGTAATTGTGTCAAGATGTTTGGTCCAGCAAGCACTGGGCTAATTGTAATACAAGAGCATTTATGGACTTCGGTCACCAGTGAGTTTACTGCGTGGATGGCTGATTACATCTGCATCAATCAGGGAGACTGCATCATCAATGGATGTATTAGTCAGCCAAAGGGGTGCTAATGTGAAATACCAAAAATGAGTTGGTCTTTATAAAGGGTATTTATTTGGGGTAGAAGTCCACAGATACCAGGCCATAAAGCGTTAAGTTTCTTCTCACCAAAGTTCATTGCCACGTGTTGGAGCAAGACAGCTGCCGACGTTTGCCAGGGTTCAGGCTTCTTGTGTTCCTCTCTTCCTGGGGCTGCGTTTCTCTCCGGGTTTAGCTCCTCTGGTTCCTCCACAAGGTCAGCTGTAGACTATCAGGCGAACGGCTCACTTCTCTTCTTCTGGGGCCTTTTCTCCAACATCAAAACTGCTTCTTAAAATCTGCTGCAACCCTGTTCTTTGTGATGCCTTTTATATTTGATTCCCCACCCACCAAAGGGTGGGGCTCAATGCCCTACTGACGTGGCCCAGTCAACGCCCCAATCATAACTCAATCATGCCCAAATGAACAGATCAGTTCACAAGCATGATCCAATTATATTTTTGGAATTCATAATTACATCAAACTGCCAGACGGCCACATTCCACCCTCTGAATTCCAAAAATACATTACAATACTCAAAAAAACTTAAATCAGTAACAATTCAAGTACAAAATCATATCATAATCATTTTAAAGAAATACAGTTCATCTTGAGGCAAAGTCCTGTCTGCTGTAGACTTCTGAAACTTACAAAACCATTTAACTGCTTCCAGTACACAAATGGAAAGACAAAGGATAAATATTTTCATTATCATAAGGAGAAATTGGTATGTTAAACATGAGTCATGGATCCTCTACAGTCAGTAAACCTGCAGCGCATCCTCCATTCTATTTCAAAGTCTGAGAGTCATTCTTAAGATGATGGTTTCTTCTCCTTGGGGCCACATGGGGACCCACCCTTTCCACAGGCTTGCCCAATGGCCACCTTCTTGTTTCCACCCTCATGCTTATCTGGGTGTCGACCAAGCTCCAGACCTCACTCTCCAAGAGTGTTGGGGTGATTGCCACACCTTACCCAATCTTTGGGTTAGAGTCTTAGCCCCCCTAGTACAGTGAGGTGAAGACAACATTCCCCCTAACCTTTGGCATAAAGGTTCAACCCTCTCAGAGCAACGAGTTGACCACCTGGCCTTTCCTAACCTTTGGCATACAGGTTCAACCCTTTCAGAGCAATGGGTTGACCACCTGGCCTTCTCTAATCCATGGGGGACAGGTACACCCCTCTCAGACCTATGGGGTGTTGACCTTAACCACCCTAATCTTTGAGGAATGTGCTCTACCCTCTCTGCACCCTGGGATGGCAAAACTCCCCCAGAACATTGGGTGGGGACATCCACCCTCTTCAACTGCTGGGGAAAACTCACCCTCTCTGCA
>JAQZBX010054716.1:0-18584 GCA_029593785.1 Cabassous unicinctus
TAAATGTTATTTTATATATATATATATATATATTTTTTTTTTTTTTTAAGGTGCCTAGATTACCTAAATATTACTCAGAACATTCTCTCTTGACTGTCACAAGTATAGAATACTAATACAGGATGTCATTAACCAGGGGCCTTGGAGGGAAAACACACCAAATGGAAGATCTTGGCTATAGTTAGTAGTAATTTTTAGACCATGCTCTTTCATAGTTTGGAACAATTGTTTCACAAAACAATGCAAGGTGCTGGTGGTGGAGTAATGTATGGGAGCCCTGTATGATGATATGCATATTTGTTTTGTAAGTTCACCACTTATATTATACACTCATTGTTTATGGATGTTCATGCATGAATGATAAACTTCAATTAAAAAATTGAAAGTAAAAAACAAAAAACCAAAAAAAAAGCAAATGAGACAGGCTCCTGAGTTTACAGAGCCATGATTTTGTCCACTGGGTTTTCTAGTGGCAGATTATTGTCTTTACCCTGAAAATGGAGAGATTTGAGAATTTTGGAAGTGAATAACCCAAACAGGACCTGGCATGCCACGGTTGGCCAGAGAAAATGGGAGAAAACCATTCTGGAAGGAAAAATGCCCAGAAGGTATGAGCATCTATCTAACCAGACCAAGCTTTCTGAGAATGGAGAGACTAGGTAGACTCTAGGTCAGAAAAGACACAATAAGAACAAACAGAAATGATTAGAAAACAATGGGCCTCTAGTGCACAGGTGCGCAGGAATGTGACGTGGCAGGATGCAATTTCTAAGAAGACCTGGGGCTGGGATGGGAAAGGGGTTCTCCTCCAGGACCAAGATGGAGCTAAATGAATGACCTCAGCCTCGGCTGGAGGCCTGAAAATCAGCAGTGCAAGCCAGAGGGACAGCTGCCTTGAGGTCAGGATCCATCGGAGGGTCATGTGGCCTGGCAGAAGGAAGATCAACAGGGATTGTCTGGACAGGCAAATTTAAATGCTTTAATCTGAAGCCAAACTATTGACTAATATATCACAGTGCTCAACTGCTCTCTCCATGAAATTTCCTCATATTGCAGCAATGTTCAATGTTGAACTGACAGTTTGTGCTGACCTTATAAAGGCCAAGTTCAGAGAGGAGAAAAAGTAATAAATGCATATGGTTTACAGTCACATAGGCCTACAAGACTTCTTAGGAGAATAGCAGCAAAGTGCATGCCATTGTGGCCCTGGGAAGGGCTTTGGGGATATGACTTTTAAAAAACAGTCTTTCAACCAATTCTCCCTATTTCAGCTATCCCTTTCAGCCCCACTTCCAGAGATATCTTTGCTGCTAATTCTCAAGTCTTCTGTGGATTCCTGCGTACCAATCAGATTAGTTCTCAGCTTTCTGGTTTAGGAAATACATTCGTGTGTTTTCCTTCTTCCAAAATTTTGCTGTTAGTCTCTTCTTTCATGGAATACCATGAGAGGACTGTGTCTTAAGACAAAAATTTATTTGCTGGCATTTTTAGTGGTGCTTTAGGAGGTGAAGAAAGTAGATGGTTCTGTTCAATCTGCAACTCTACCAGAAGAAGTCACCTACCTCCAGTTTTTATCTTTAGTTGGTGACAATGAAAAATTAACTCTAATAGTCAAAACAGGTGAGATGTGGGGTCAGTTTGGAGTCTTTCCAGTTGGTCAGTCAGTCCATCAGTGTCTTAAGAAGAGCCTCTGCCCATGCTCAGGGATTCATCTGTATGTGTTGGTTACAACACTTTTAGTTGACCTTGGTTTGCAAGAAGAGATTATAGCAGATGGAGGGTGGGGACACGGGACAGAAGAAATAAGATTACTCCTTCATATTTTAGGGACAAATAGTGAGTCCCCAGTCCCTCTTGTATTTGAAGCAGGATTTTCTTTACAGTTTTTCAGAATTCATACTTTAAGGCTCATATCATCAAAGGTATAAACCACAGGATCACTAGGGTGGAAAGTAACAATGGGTACAAGCTATTAGTTGGGAAAAAAATGCCTCCAGCTAAAGACAGAGGCCCAACAAGAAGCCCCTTTCCCTAACTGATAATCTGACCCTTCTGTCTTTGTTATCACTTAGGGAAAAGCCAATAAGGTGTCAAGGAAGCCATAGCTTTTTCTTCAGTACATGAGAGAGGGTAGAGATTCTTGTTTGTGTGCTGGCAGGAAGTTTGGGAGAGTTTCCATAAACAGCAACTTCTGTGTAAGGACACAAATCCACTAGGGAGAGACTGCCTCATGTGCCCTGAGAGGTCCTCATCCTTAGTGGACTGTAGGTGATGAGTCTCAGACCCTCTGGGGATGGGATCCAAGCCAGGCACAGGGAGGAGGTTGAGTCAATGGATGCCAAAGGAAACTATGCTCAGCTTCCCAGAGGTGCTGACTGTTGGCCAGGGCCTTATAGACATGCAGGGTGCTGGGGTGAAGCTATCTTCCTTGGGGCAGTAGTGCATACAGGTTGGCTCAGAGTTTACAGGGAGTGGAGCAGAGGAAGCAGCCCAAGGAACCCAGCTTTCCTTGGCTTGTCACAGCTCCTCACCTCAGGCACCCCACTTGAATTTTTACCACCAAGACTTGGAATGGCTCAAGATCTTTCCTTCTCAGGATTAGTCAACCCTTGTCAACAAGCAATGGAAATTTCAAGTGATAGTGTTTTTTTAGTTTCCTAAGTTGCTCAAAGCAGATACCATGAAATGGGCTGGCTTAAACAACGGGTATTTATTAGCGTACAGTTTTGAGGCTAAGAAAATGTCCAAATCAAGGCATCATCAAAGTGATGCTTTCTCCCTGAAGACTGGTTGCCGGTAATCCTTGGCTGCTCTGACACATGGCAAGGCAAATGGCGGCATTTCCTCGTCTATCCCTTCTCTTCTGGGTTTCGATGATTTCAGCCTTTTGCTTCTGTGGCTTCTTTTTTTTTTTTTCTTTCTCTCTCTTTCTGTATTTATACCATTTATAAAGGACTCTAGTAATATGATCAAGACCCATATTGAATGAGGTGAGTCACACCTTAACTGAAGTAACCTCATCAAAAGGTCCTGCCTACAATGGTTTTACACTCACAGGAATAGATTAGATTAAGAACATGTTTTTCTGTGGTACATGTCATTTCCAATGAACACAAGTGTCCAGTCCAGGCCTGGGATCTGGGATTGGCATTACCTAGGATTTATCCTCAAGTTTCAAGTGTCCTTCCAAAGGCTTGGAGCAGCATTTCCTACTGAGTGGTAGACTTTAGGATCAGCGTGGGGTACTAGTTAAAAGTGAAAATTCCAGGGCTCACCCCAGAGCTCCCAAATGAAAGTTTCCAAAGTTAGAGGGAGTGTACCTCGTAATCTGACATTTTAAAAACCAGGGTGCTCAAGTAATTCTTATGCACATTAAACATTTGAGTAACTTTTGATAGTGTTTCTCAACTTCCAGATGATGAGATTCTCCTACTCTCCAGGCCTCTTATCCCAAGATTTGGATCCAGGATCTGGTCTAGGATGGAGTCTGGGAATTTGCATTTTTAGCAGATGCCCCTGGTAAATCTCATCATCAGGAAAGTTGGAGAAACACTCCTCTAACCTAAGGGATGTCAGGCTATTGAGAGGCTGGCTCAGGGATTCTTTACCTGGCTGTAACTTTGAATTACCTGAGGAGTTTTTAAAAGGTGTATATGCTTAGCCCACCCCTGAAGATTCCAATTTGATAGGTTTATATCAGATAATTTTAATTATTATGCATGCATTTGGGCTAGAAGCACCCACTTATCATCTCTTTCAAGCTGACTGATTCTTACGGATGGGAGATGGTAGTTTTGACCACTGAGCAGCAGAGAGCATTTAAAAGACCTTCTTTTCCTCCTTTGAAGCAGGAATCCACTTGAGTATCAATGATGACAGTTTCATGTCAATTTACAATTGACATAGCACTTTTGCATACTTTGTCTCATTTCATCATCACAATAAAGTATTGAGATATAGATTTCTTATTCTGTCACTTCATGGATGAAGAACCTGAGGCTCAGAGAGGCTAAATAACCTGCATAGGGGTCCCTTAGCCTATTTGTACAACCCCTTGAACAGGTCTGAATGGGACATCTAACTCTGTTACAATGGGGAAATAGGTTGTCATATATTTCAAAGTAAGGCCCACTGAAAGGGTGCTGATTTCAAGAGGTTATGTGCCTTGTTTATAGTGTCTGGATGGCTTTAGAGAACCCCTATATGAGGCTTTGTTTACTGTGGCAGATAGTGAGATCTGCCTGAGACATGCATAAGTGTAACCTCTGGATTGACCTCTTGACTCATTTTGAAATCTCTCAGCTGTAAAAATGCTTTTGTACAAAAATAAATGAAATAAACAAACAAAAAAAAACTCTTGTATTTAATGTTTCCATCTTTAGGTCAAAGTCTTTTTCCAAATGTATAGCTGATTGGTGCTTGGTATTAATCCTTCAGTGCCAGAGAGGCTCATCCCTGGGAGTCATGTCCCATGCCAGTGTGTGTATATGTGTGTGTGGGAGGGTAAGTGCTTTTATTTGCTAAGTTTGGCTTAGAGAGAGCTCACATTTGAGTAACAAGGAGGTTTTCAGGAGGTAACTCGTAGGCAATAGTTATTATTTGGCTTAGTTTCTATTTTACAAGGATAAGGTACATGCATTTATAATGAGGGCTTGGCATATCGGTCTGTTTTCTTTTATTAGGCACTGCTTATATACTCGAGAGATTCTTGCCCCTCTATATGAGAATGTAGCAGGACTCCCCAGGGTGGGAGTTTAATATTTTGTTGTTTATTGTGTGGGTCTCCACCCACTGAGATAAAAACTCTGTGACAATATGAACACACTAATATTCCATAGAAGCATGCCCCAGGTACACTGAATGGGGTGTCTTAGTTTGCTAGGCTGCTACAACAAATAACACACAATGGGTTGGCTTAAGCAACATTTATTGTCCCACAGATTTGAAGGCTGGAAGTCCAAAATCAAGGTATTGGCAAGGCCATGCTTTCTCCCCAGAGTCTGTAGCACTCTGGTGCTGGTTTGTCACAATCCTTGCGGTTACTTGGCTTGCATCTCTGTCCTTGATCTCCTCTGTTTCTCTGACTTTTGTGTTTGACTTTCCTCTCTTATAAGGCCTTTGAGTAATACAGATGGAGGCCCACCCTGATTCCGTTGGGCCATACCTAAATAGGATCTTAGAAGATCATATTCACAAATCATTACATATGTTAACTGATAATACATCTTCAAAGGGTCCTGTTTAAATGGGTTCACACCCACAGTAATGTGGATTAAGATTAAGAACATGTCTTTTGAGGGGTACATGATTCAATCTACCCACACAGGGTATATGTGGGAGCAGCTCCTTGTACCTGGTCACAGGAAGCAAACAGAGGTATGCAAATAAATTAATAAAGGAATATTCATCCAAGGGTTTGGAGTAGCTTTGATGTGGGTCTCATCTGTAGGTGAAAAACCAGCTAGGGCTCAGAGAGAGAAAAGGAGTAAATAGTTATAATGCTAATGTGCTCTCCATTATTTTTCCTGCTGCTGCTGACAACCCTTGGTGGGAATGTGTATTAGTCAGCCAAAGGGGTGTTAATGCGAAATACCAGAAATGGGTTGGTCTTTATAAAGGGTATTTATTTGGGGTAGAAGTCCACAGTCACCAGGCCATACAGCATAAGTTTCTTCTCTCACCAAAGTCCATTGCCACGTGTTGGAGCAAGACAACTGCTGACGTTTGCCAGGGTTCAGGTTTCTTGAGTTCCTCTCTTCCTGGGGCTATGTTTCTCTCCAGGCTTAGCTCCTCTGTTTCCTCCACAAGGTCAGCTGTAGACTATCAGGTGAATGGCTCACTTCTCTTCTCCTGGGGCCTTCTCTCCAACATCAAAACTCCAACATCAAAACTGCAACTCAAAAACTGCTTCCACTGTCCTTTGCCTTGCCTTTTACATTCGATTCCTCTACCCACCAAGGGGTGTGGCTCAACGCCCTACTGATGTGGTCCAATCAAAGCCCCAATTATAACTTAATCATGCCCAGATGAACAGATCTGTTTATAAGCATAATCTAATATAGATTTTTGGAATTCATAATTACATCAAACTGCCAAACTGCAACAGAATGTTTCCTTTGTAGTCTCCCACCTCCCTGTCTCCCAGGATGAACATGACCTAAACAAGCCTACACTTGGCTGAACCAGAGCAAAACCACTCTCTGAAGCCCATGACCAAGGCCAGGTAGGAGTCAGGGCTGTACAGCACATTTTCCTTTGTGCAAAGTCTGCTGACCTTTTAGGGACTGAGCCTTGACATCATTAGCACCAGTGAGTGAGGCCAAAGGGACCTACCCACCTGACCTTACCAACAGTGACATCATAACCATTCATATTTCATAACTTCTCAAACACTCTAGGCACTTGGCAAGCTTTGGGAGAAGTGGGCTTCTTTTTCCCGTGGCTCATCTTTTGAGCCCACACCAACCACTCGATTGACATTTATTTAGTGAGCAGGTACTATAAGCAAGGCCCTATGCTAGGTCCTAACTGATATACACCAAAGGACAAGTAGACACTTCAAGCCACATAACTAAGACTGGGTGACACCGGGTCTGAGTTTATACTCTTATTCACATGAGAGCAGTCACATCTATCCCAGCCAGGGAGGTCCTGGGGAGAAACAAAAGGTTCAGAGAAGAAAGAATGACAGGGCCCTCCACCTGGCCTTCAGCAGGCCCATGCTTGGAATCTGTGGATTATTTGTTTCCTGTTGTAATGAAGAAGAAAACAGGAGCAAGGGTGAAGTGTGAGTTGGAGCCACAGAGTGATCCAAGAGCGGATGGCTCCCGGGAAGCTGTAATTGTATTGGCCGTCATTTCTTTGGCTGTCAACTTATTCAGATCCAGAAATGGCTAGGAATTGCTGGCACGAGAATTCTCCTTACCGCACACAGGGAAATCATCTCAAACAGTTGGATTTAGCAGCTGAGGTTTGGCGATGTAAAGGGATGGAAAGAGAGAAAGGTTGCAGGGCAATGAAAGAATTTGGAGTTAGTAGGACAGAGTGTGTGTTTCCCAATCTCTTCAGTGAGGTCACAGGAAAGTGGGCATAGAAGAGGGAACAGTGAAGGTGGGGGAAGAAAGAGAGAATGGTAATGGAAGAGAAAAGCCACCCTGAGGAAACAAACCCTGAGGAGAAAGGAAGGGAGGGATGTGGCTTAGCTTTTGTGCTTGGGGTGCTGGGGTAGAGATAGAGCATAAGACAGGCACACACACACCACACATATCACAGACTCACACTCACACACAACACATACATCAACTCACACACACATGCACATACACACACACACTGACACACACCATACACACTCACCACACACTCATACTCAACTGTTTGCCAGCTCCAAGCCTGCAAGTTAGCCAAGAATTATTTTTTAGATTCCTCATCTTAACCATACACTATTAAAGTATAATCACCATTAATTTTTTTTCCTTTATGAGTCTCTTTCTTTAATGTGTTTGTATCGCATTAACAGATAATTCCATGTTTACTTATTTTTTTCTGCACTGCCACACTTTAACCTCTAACTAAACATAGACGTCTTTCATGATGGGGAAACTATTTTCTTATTCTACCTTGAAGATCCACACATGTGCCTCTGCACACACTAGATGCTTCATAAATGCATGCTAATTGGTTGTGTCCTGGCAGGCAGGCAGGATCCCTGGGTTTTCCTACCCACTGTCACAGAGGGTCAGGGCTTGGGCGTGGACCCAGAGAACTTCTGCCTGTGTAAGCCTTGCCTTGGATGCCCGACTGCTCAGCCCACATTATAGTTGCCTGGTCCCACGAGGTTCAACTTCTCTTGTCACGAACTCCCCTGCTCTGGCCCGGTGTTAGCTTGGAACCCTGTAATATGACTCCCCTTGGGATCTCTTTTCCTGTGTTCTAAGTGACACTGTGTTCTTGTGGTACTTCTGGTACTTCTGGTAATCTTAACTTCCTTGGCTGGAGCCCAACAAGGGCCTCTGTAACTCTGTACTCTGAGCCAAGGAAAGTCAAGTCATAGCAAAGATCTTGTGAAACAAGAATACCCAGTTGCATGCTTTGAAGAAAATTTCAGAAAATTCTGTGGTCTTCCAAGCTTGCCATCTGCTGAAACCTTTTTTTCACCAGCTCCACCCACCTTGATTAATGAGATTCCCCGTTCACTCAGAACCACATTCCAATCCTCTCCTGATCTCCTAAAGGAGAGGGAGCATACACCTGGATGCAGTCACGCCTACTTGGAATTTACACCCCAATGAATTCCTAAGGATACCTAACAAAAAGCTAAATGAAAGGAGATCCTCAGCTATTGGATTCTTACTGACTCACATTCTTTAAAATCTAAGACTCATCCTGTTGAACACTAGCCCAGGAGAGGGGTGAAGCCTTAATACCGCTATAGAGGGATTTTTGGTTCTAAGAAATGATAGATCCCAATGCTGATGAGAGAAAGAGATAGGTTGATTTCTTTCTGCCATTCCTGTTGGAAAATACCCAATTCAAGAGTTAGGGGAGTTTGGCTATATAGCTGGAAAAGTCTAGACAATGTGTGAGAATTGCTAAACTCTCCCACTTTCCCCTCTGTCCACCATAGTTCTGACTTCGATAATTGCCAGACTACTTCCACTCATTGAAGTTGCCTTTTTCAGCAGTGAGCAAGGATGGAACTTTGCGCCCCTGAGGATGGATAAATTGGGAGTGATATTGAAGCCAACTCTTGGGGCTGGTACAGCAGGATTTTCTGATCAAACCCCATCAATATGGAAAAATATTTAATTATCTGAGTCTGGGAGCCAGGGACCCTGGGATGAATCTTGCCTCTGCTACTTGCCATCACCTGCACAACCTTGGGCAAATTATTTAAACTCTCTAAACCTCAGTTTCTTCACTGGTAGAATGTAGATTGTTGCAATAGTTCCAACTTGTTTGGGTTGTAAAAAGTCAGCAGGCAAACACTTGGGCCTTCTGACCTCTTTACATCCTTAAAAATTAATGAGGAACTCCCCCAAAGAACTTTTGTTTATGTGAATTAAATCTATTAATATATACTACACTAGAAATTAAAAGCAAGAACATTTAAAATATTTATTAACTCATTTAAATATACAGTAACAAACCTGTTACATGTTAGCATAAATAACATTTTATGAAAAAATAACTATATGTGGTGGTTGGAAACTGTATGTGCCCCCAGAAAATCATGTTCTTAAAGCTAATCCATTTCTGTGAGTGTAAACCTATTGTTAGTAGGTTTTCATGAGGTTACTTCAGTCAAGGTGGGCCCAGCGTAAGTCTTCATCTTCTTGCTGGAGTGCTTTATAAATGGGGTGAACACAGAAAGAGAAAGATACAGAAGCAAGAAGCTGAGAGCAATGAGACCCAGAAGAGAAGGGAGAGACCAGTGGATGCCATCGTGTACTTTGCTGTGTGAAAGAGGAGTCCAGGATTGCTGCTAGCTGGTCTTTGGGAAGAAAGTATCACCTGATGATGCCTTATTTTGGACATTTTTCTCAGCCTCAAAACTCTAAGCTAATAAATTCTTATTGTTAAAGCCATTGCATTTCATGGTATCTGCTTTCAGCAGCCTAGCAAACGAAAACACTATATTTTCCAAAACAAAAAATATTAGTGAAAAATGAGATATTGTTTTACATTTTTGCATATCTATCTGCCTTCGAGATTGTTATCTCTGCTTCTGCATTCTGTTTGCTGCAATATGTTGTTTTGGATGAAATATCAGCAGAAAATTTGGCCTCATAGTTATCGAATTGAAAAAGTATTTTCATAACCTTTTCCTGTAATTACAGCTATTCTTTTTAATACTACACAAAAATGGATAAGTGAGAGTTTATTAAAGTTTAGTTGCAATGTGGAACCATATCAATAAACTTTTTATACTCTGTTAACATTAAAATGTATTGGTTTATCTTGTGCTTCAAATGGATCTTTTATGTGTGATTTTGAAACATCAAGCATTGGTCATTTTGAAAATAATGGTTCATTGAGTTTTGCCCATCTCCAAATGTTATCACATTTTATTACTCAACATAAAAAAATCACATTTTGTTAATAGCACCACTAATTTCATCAGAACAAGTTTTTAAGTATTGGGAATCCATCAAGCTTGAATTCTATCATTGGCTGCAAAAAATGCCAGTTGTTTTCCTCGATGTGACAGTCTCATTTAATGCATTTTTAAGAAATGCCATGGAGTTAATAACTAGATTATGGGTCACCAGAAAATAGAATGAGATTAGAGAACAGAAAGCTGAGGGTTAACTTGTACAGAATTGCAAAAAAGTTGTATGTTAATCTTTGGAAATAATAGAAAAGGTGAAAGCACAACATAGTGCTTGTGACTAGCAGTGCTGTTATACGGTATGACAGTGGTGAAAGGGAAAGTCCAAGGTCATGTATGTTACTAAAAGGAAAGCCAAGAAATGTAACATGGGACTGTATAGCATAGCAAAACCTCATGTGCAGTATGAATATGGGTAATATTGCATGTATAAGATTGTTTTTCTTTGAAGCTGAACAAATATTATGTATGTTAATGTTACAAGATGTTAACATCAGGCAAAAAAACAACATTATGCTAAGTGAAAGAAACCAGATACAAAGTACTACATATTGTATGATTCCATTTATATAAAATGTAAATATAAATCAATCTATAAAGATGGAATTAGATTAGTGGTTATGTAGGGCCAGGGAAGGATAAAGGGATTGCGAGGTGACTGCTAAGGGGTGTGGAGTTTCTCTTTGTGGAATAATGAAATTGTTCTAAAATTTTTTGTGGTGATGAATGCTCAACACTGTGATTATACTAAAAGCCATTGATTGTACACTTTGGATAGATTATATGGTGAGTGACTGTATCTCAATAAAACTGCTTTAAAACAAAGAAATGCCAAATACCCAAATCTGAATAACAATAGCTTGCCTGTCAGCAATTTTTTTTTTTTGTAAAAATGGTATTTCATATTTAAAAAGTATCTAGTGGAGCTTGCAACTCAAACCATTGCACAACTGCCTTGCTTCTAGATGGCTACCAGACTGGTTTGCTGCAGAACTGCATACATCCCATTTCATCACACAAAATTAAAAAAAAGAAATACAGTGTTTTGTTTTCCCAGGTGCTAAAACAAATACCATACAATAGGTATTTTATAGCTAATGGCTTCAGAGGTTGCCTCCTCCTGGGGTCAGTATCTTTTGGCTGGCCGGCAATTTTTGGGGTTCCTTGGCTTTTTCATCACATGGCAATGCACATGGCAGCATCTTCGCCTTTCTCCTCTGGGTTACATTGACTTCTGGCTTCTGGATGCTGAGGGCTTCTCTCTCTGTGGCCTTCTCTATAAGGTCTCCAATTAAAAAAAAAAAGACCCATCCTGATTCAGTTGGGCTATACCTTAAATGAAGTAACCGCATTTAAAAAACCTATTTACAATGGGCTCATACTTACAGGAATGAATTAAGATTAAGAACATGTTTTTCTTGGGTATACAACTCCAAGCCACTAGAGATGGTATAGAAGGGTTGATATTTAATGCAGTTAATAATTTTTACTGCTTCATCGAGTATGTCCTTAAATGCAATTGACATTAAAAAAAAAAAAAGAACTGACAGTGCATGATTGGAAAGAATTCACTGACCCTTGTTACCATTCGTTGTCACTGCCTTGACACATGCTGACACCAGCAGTTTTACCCACCATTGCTTTTGTGTCATCAGTGCAATTCTCAATGATGTGAAATAGGCAAATAATGTCTTAGGGACCTCCTAAAAGGATCTCAGGGACCTCTAGGTGTCTATGAAATGCACTCTGAGATCCACTGTTACAGATAAATGGGATAATTAAAGTACTTAGTAGTGCTTGACACAGAACAAACACTATTAAGATTCTTTTTTCTTTAATTACACTTTTTATTTTAAGATAATTATAGATTCACATAAAGTTGTAAGAAACAATAAAGAGATCCTGTGTATCCTTTATTCCGTTTCCCTCAATAATAATAGCTTACAAAATTGGAGAACAACATCACAACTAGGATATTGACATTGATACTCTCCACTGATCTTGTTCAGATTTTTCCAGTTTTACTTGTTCTCATTTGTGTGTGTATGTTTGCATGTATGTACGTGTATTTAGTTCTATGCAATTTTATCACCTGTACAGGTTCACATTGTGATTCATTTTCACATTGTTGTATGCTGCTTATGCCAGGCCATGATACCATCCCTTTAAGCATAATGGGGATTCTAAAACAGTTTCAACCATTTTAGGTATTATCTGATCTCTCTCCTTTATGATGAAACTGGACCCGAGACAGGGCACTCCTTATCTCAAGCCAAAGAATTAGAGTGGACCCCATACTGAGGTAGAATGGTGTCTACAAGCAAAGGGAAACCAAGGGCCTGTAGACTCCAAGTTGGAGCCAGTAGTGAATTCTGGTGCTGGTGAGTGACCAGATATATTTATATTTCCTCCAGACAGGTGTGGTTGGGTCATGTGTGCCAGATGGCAAAGGGATTGTTTGGGACTGGAGCCTTAGTAAAACGTGGCAAGGTGATGTCAGGTGATGTGTGTTGGCCCCAGATTTGTCAAGAGTCTCTTGCCTTTCTCCAAGAGTTAATGTATTTCCCCGGGACAGAAATAAGACTAGCTCACTCTTACTCATTCTTCCTGACCCAAATAAAATGTGTATAGCTTATGAGCTTAGTTAAGTTTTTCTTTCTTTTTTTCATTATTTTATTTTTTGGGGGAGGTACTGAGGATTGGACCCAGGACCTCATACATGTGACAAAGGCACTCAACCACTGAGCTGCACTAGCTCCCTAGTTTAGTTCTTGACATTAATAAGATTGTGTGTACTCTTAGTCAACCTCAAATTGAACTCAGCTCCATTTCCCCTTTCTCCAGCAAGCCTTTCCTGACTCCAAAATCCAGTTTAGAAGATCCTATTCTATACTTTGAAAGCATCCCAAACCTACCCTATCAGAGCTTGTGTCACTTAATACTGTAATCCCATGTATTTATCAAGTTGATCCTTGCAGAAACACTATGAAGTAGGTGATATGCTTTTCCAAAAGCACAGGGAGTTTGAGTAAGTTGTCCAAGATCACACAGGACCAAGATTCCACCCAGACAACTTTAAAGCTACTTCACATACATGAAAGCTGGTTAAAACACTCTGGTCTCTTTGAGCTGAGCCCTCAGTCTTCCTTTAGATTTGTCTCCTTTAGTCTGAAGATGGGTTGATACTAAAAATTAGACTGGGGCAATTCCCAAAGCCTACCTAAAAGAATAAGACCATCTCAGAGGGACAGTGTGAGCATTTTCCTTGTAGCTTATGTAACAATATGAAATTTTCCTTTATAGGTAGGGAGAGGGGAGAAGTGTCCTGGTTTTACAAATAAATTTCCAAATGCCCAGAGTCCTAATGGCTTTTGTCTCCCATCCCTGGACAATTATAAACCCTGTCTTATGTGTGCCCATGCCCTACAGACTCCACGGATTCTGGGTTTAGATTCATAAAGTTGAAGAACTGGTTCCAACACCTGCCAAGAAAAAAATCTGACTAATAGAGCTCAGACTTGCAGAAATTTGACTTTCAGGTTTCATTGTGAAGAACAATTTTGAAGGTTAGGGCACCCACTGAAGCATTTTGATTGGGAACTTTACAACTGGTCTCTATCATGCCAGGAATCTTATGTCTAGCATTATGGTAGCCTTCACAGGTAAATTTTTCTACAAACCAAGAAATTGGGCCTCCAGTGGGATAAGGGTTCTTGTGTATGTTACAGAATTATGGAATTTTAGCACTGGAAGGAAACAGAGGTACTGTAATCCAAGCTTCCTTCAAATGCAGGGAGTTGGACAGTTTTCCTCCCTTTCAATTCAAAAGTATAATTCCACAAATAAGCCAAATGACTCTCATTTAACCTTCTTAGGGGCAGATTGAAAGGATCAGTTTGCTGCAGTTGATTGGATGTTGTTGCCTGTCTAGTAGTTAGTTTTTATGTATGTGTACATAGGGAAAACCCCAATGGAAAGAATGTCTGTTCTTTATTTAGCAACCCAGTTGAGATGGTTAAGCTCATGTGTCAACTTGGCCAGGTTATGGTGTCCAGTTGTTTGGTTGAGCAAGCACTGGCTTAATTATTACTGAGGACATTTTATGGATTAAAATTATCATTAAGTTGGCTGCATCTATGGTTGATTACATGTACAATCATAAAAGGTGATTGCCTTCAGCAATGAGAGAAGTCTCATCCAATCAGTTGAAGGCCTTACAGGGAGAACTGATGATTTCAGCAGTCAGAAAGAAGAATTTCTATCTCTACTTCATCCAGCCAGCTTCTCCTGGAGGAATTCATGAAAACCTTCATCAGAGCTTCCAAATTCCAGCCTGAACTATGGAATTTGAACTTGCTAATCCCCAAGGTCACATGAGCCAATTCCTATAATAAATCTCATTTACATTATGTGTGTGTGTACATATATCCTGTTAGTTCTGTTTCCTTGGAGAACTCTGACTGATACACTAGTATATTGAACTATCTTCCTCTGTAGTTGCTATATAGTCAAGACATGAAGGATTCATGAAGAATCATCAGATTTATTATAGCACATATAATTATTTTCACCTCCACATAGAAAAAGAAGTAGGATGGAGCCTCTATTGCTTAGTATCTGAAGAAGATCCCCTTCACAGTGAAGGAGGTGTGGGAATGGGTCCATGATAATGGGATCTACTGGTTACATTGCATATGCTACTATCCTAAAGTAGCTGGTCTCTTGAAAAAGTGGAATAATAGTCTAAAAGCCAAAGCTCTAGTTCTAAGTCAGTGCTCTGAGGATAGGGTAGCATCTTTCCACATGCAGGTGTTATGTCTCCAACATGAAGAATAAATGGAGAAGCGGTTGTAGCTCAAGAAGTTGAGCACCCGCCTCCCACATGGGAGGTCCCAGGTTCGGTTCCAAGTGCCTCCTAAAAAAGACTAGCAGACAACAAGCTGACACAACAAGATGACACAATGAGCTGATGCAATGACATGACATGACACAACAAGGAGATACAACTACGAGACACAACAAACAAGGAGTGGATGTGGCTCAAGTGGTTGGGTGCCACCTCCCACATGGGAGGACCTGGGTTTGGTTCTCAGTGCCTCCTAAAGAAGATGAGCAGACACAGCAAGGACACAACAAGCAGACACAGCAAGCAGACAGCGAGCACAAACAACAAGCAGACAGATGAGGGAGCAATCAGGAGGGAGGGAATAAATAAAATAAATAAATAAATAAGAATAAATGGGTCTGGAAACCAAGGGGTGGAAGCAGGAGTTGCCCAATTTATCATCACTCCCAAAGACCCACTTGCAGATTTTGTGCTTCCTATCCTAGTAAGCCTGATCTTTGCAGCTGGAAATCCTGGTTCCCAAAGGGGAGACTCTTGCCAGGAGACACAGCAAGGGTCCCATTGAATGAAAAGTTACAGTTGTTACCAGAATACTTTGGACAGCTTGTGTCCAGGTTCCAGCAGACAAGAAAAAGTCACCACACTGGGAGGGGTAATTGTAAGTCTGGGTCCTCTGAGAAACGATATCAGGACAGGATTAAACATGCAAGGATTTTATTGGAGCAAAAACCTATGAAAGAGAATGGGGTGAGAGCTAGGTAAGGCTGGGAGAGTCATCAGAATGCAATGCAAGGCTGACTTTGAGTGAAGTGAAAAGGGAAAGAAAACTGGTTGGAAGGGTCCCTGACTGCTATGCAGTCCCAGGAAATTTCAACAATATCATGGGGCTGTCCTTGACCCAAGGTCATGCGTCAGAGGAGTCTCATATCTCCCAGGAATGGCCTGCCTTAGTGTACCTGGAGTGCTCCGTTATTGGCCAACATGGAGATAGATTTCAGAGCCTTCAATTCTTGCCCTTGGTTGTTTATCCACCCTATAGTTGGAGGCCTGCTGGACATTGACATGAACCCCACATTGACCCTGACCAGTAGGAGGAGGTAGGACTGCTTTTACACAAAGGGCAGCAAGGAATACATGTGCAACCTCCTGGTACTTCCTTCATCATAATTGTGAATATATGAATATATGAGTATATATATGTATAAGAACATGAAGAAAATTATAGAAGGATACTAATTAACTTGTGAACATGGTCTGGCAAATAATGTTGATTCGTTGACCCAACTCCATTCCAATCTCCTTTTCCCTAGCCACTTTCCGGACAGGGATTGCCATGAGACACAGTTTTGGCTTACCAGAGATAAATGGAATTCTACTGGTTATGCTGTCTCCTCTATTCCTGCTTCCTGACTGGGATGTGGGTATGATGCATGAAACTGCAGCAGCCATCTTGGGACCATGAAGGAAACTGCCAGCAGCAGAGCAACTCTGAACTTCTTATGAGAGAAGAATAAATCCCTTTTTACACACAGTAGATGGTACACATAGGACAACTTTGGGCATGTTTGTGCATGATGGGAGAGGGGTAAGTCAAGACAAAGAGAAAATATGCAATACCACTAAAAATTAAATATATGATCACATATAAGCATTTATATGCATAGTTCTGTTTATATATAAATAAAATAAAGTGATTAAATATTTTTAAAAGGTAATAAAATTATTTATCTGTTTTAAAATTTATTGGTATAGCATTATTTGTGTACATAAAATTAATTTTTTAGTTATGTCCCATTTTGTATTTTTAACATTGTATATTTTTCTTTGCCAGATGTTTATTTTATTCACTTTAAAAATCTTGTATTTTGTTGACCTTCTCTATTATTTATTTTCTTTTTCATTGAATCCTCACTTACTTTTGCCATTTCTTCCCTTCTGCTTTCTTTGGATTACTCTGTTCTTTTTCTAGTTCTTTGAGTTAAATGCTTAATCATTAATGTTCAACTTTTATTCTTTTTTAATATAGTAATTCCTGGCTAAACACTAATTTTGGTGTAATGCAGTTGACCTTTGCTCTTAATCAGAAGATAAAGTTCTCATCTTCTTTGTAGGTGGGAGAAGTTTGGGCAAAGGTGAAATGGTAGACAGAGGCAAAAGATGGGTCCTTAGGCAGTCACTGAACCCAGAATCCTCCCAGTTAATAGTTAAGCCAGAGTAGACAATCACCACCAGGTGGCATCCAACTTCACCAGGGACTGGGAAAGATTTAGAATTTGATCCTGAAATTTGACCTTCAGAACTCCTTGCCCACGTGTAGGCCTGCCCTGAACATTCCACTAATGCACAATAACAGACCAAACATTTTGTATGATTCAATTTTTGGACCCACTTATCTCTATAACAGTAACTTATTTTATTGGTGTGTGTCTATATGTTGTGCTTCTGCCTCAGCTGTATTGATGTGGTGACTTTCCACTCTCATCCAGTTTTAAATATTTCACACTTTCAATCATATTTTTTTCTTTAATATATGACTTAGAAATATGCTTATTAGTTTCAAACCCAATTTTTTAATTCTCTTTTTTTGGTAATTGGTTTCTAACTTTGTTGCATTGTTTTCTGTGAAAGTAGTCAATATGATTCATCGGTATTAGTTGAGATTCCCTTTGTGGCCTAACACATGGTAAAGTAGTCTTTGTGGACCTGAAGAGAACATGTATTCTCTTTTTGAGAATGGGGTACCACGTCAAACTATTAGATCAAACTTGTTAATTGTTTTGTTCAAATCTACACTTTTACCAAATTTTGTCTATTTGATTTCTCTCTCCCTATAGCCATAGGATTTCAAATTTTTTCTTTCTTTTTTTCTTTTATTTTGGCTGTGTGTTAACAACATATATATTCAGGTTTCTTATATCTCCCTAGTGAATTGCTTCTTTTATCGTTAAGAAATTATCTGCCTTATTCCAAATAATGATTTTTGCCTCACAATTGATTTCATCTGATATCAATATCTTTATACTCTCTTTCTTTTGGTTAATATTTGCCTGCTTTATTCTCATCATTTATATTTCCTTATGTTTTGCAAACAACATGTATCTGGATTAAAAAAAACATGTAAACAGATTTTAATCCATTTATATTTATTGGGATTACTAATACATTTAGACTTATTTCTATCATTTTATTTTGTGTTTTCTATCATTATGCTTTCTATTTGCTTCTTTTTATCTCCTTTATTCCTTTTAATACATTGTTTGTTTCATTATACCATTTCCTCCTTCTGTTGGCTTAAAAAGAATTCCTTCTATTTCTAATATTTTACTGGTTACAGTAAAATTTTTTAAGATGCATAACTCACTAAAAATGTCTAAAATTAATCTCTTTTTTCTCCTCCTCCCAAATACAAGGATTTTCAATACCCTCTCTCATCAACCATATTTTGTTCCTTAGTATTTTAATTTAATTTGCTTTGACTCTCCTAAATTAGCCATGTCTTAGTTTGCCAGGGCAACTGTGGCAAATATCACAAAATGGTTGGCTTAAACAATAAGCATTTATTGTCTCACAGTTTTGAAGTTTAGAAGTCCAAAATCAAGGTTTCAGCAAGTCCCTGCTTTCTCCCAG
>JAQZBX010054717.1:0-18593 GCA_029593785.1 Cabassous unicinctus
AAAAAAAAAAAAAAAAAGGGAAGCAACATTTAAAAAATGAATATGACAACGTAAAATCTCAAAACATTCCTCTAAGATATAATTTCAACCAGAAACACTGATATTTTCTTCTTGTCATAGGGAATATGTTGCTTTTTCCCATGGTAGTTGTAAACCAGTCATAACTTCCTTAGGACAATATTACTGCCTTCCCATCTGCTTATCCATTGTCTTTCCATGGGCTACAATGAATTTTCTGATAGTTCTAACTGCAAGACAATTTTTTTAGATGCAGTAAAGATTTATTTGGAACTTACCAACAGCTTCAGATAGACCATAGACCTTCTGATTATATGCATCTGTTTTATCCCATATAAAAGTATAGGCCAAGTTTGGTGAAGCAGGAAACCACTTTTGAAAGAGTCTCCCGACTACAGCTACCATAAGATGAACCTTCATTAAATTAAATGGTATAACAGACTGAGTCATGGTGATCTTTAGAACTGACTTATATCCTGCAGCTCTGGAACTCAAGTAGGAAAGTTTCAAATCTGTTCCTGGAATTGTGGTTTCTTCATGGAGTACCTAGGTTTGAATAAAGCAGAAGCTTCAAAATGTGATTCTATAAGACTTAGTAGATTACATATATTTAAAAGTCTAATAAAACAACTAATATGAGACCAAAGATTCACTATTCATAAATATGCATAATTAAAAGTAACTGCTGCCAGACCAATTTTTCTCCTCTGAAAGCAGTCTCTTGTCATTTATTCTGAGTTATTCACACCTCAGGTGCTAGCCTTCATGCAGGCACTGTGACTGCTCCATCAGGCTGACATGCACTGACTTGTTAGTTTAGTAGTCACAGTGGATTTGCACTAACCCATCTTTCACCTCAGTCACCCTGGAGAATTAAAGCAGACATTTGTAAGATGGTTCACTCAGGATAGGGAGGCGGTCTAGGCCAAAGAGCTAGCCTACGCCAGCTGGCTCATTTAGGGATGAAACTTACGCCTATGGCCTCATCACCTGACTGGTCACAGCCTACAAAAGTGGGAATGATAACAAAAAAGATCAATTCATTCAGGTTAAATCGTAGCAAATTCCATGTCCATGTTTAGAGATAATGTAACAATGGGATATTCTCATATTTCGTTAAATATTGAGCCAGGACTCTCTACTGATTTTTATATGACAGTAAATGAGCTAATATTTCAAAGCTGCCTAAATTTTTTCCCCAGAGAACAACAAATGGTACTGAATGCACAAAGCAGACACTCAAAACATAACATTTTGAATCGAAGCTGGATGGTAAAAAGTTAACACAATTATCTGCATAAGGATTATCACCTTCAAAATTAAAAAAGAAATCATATTCTTAACGCTGAAGATTACCCCTCACTGCGACTAGTTCAGTGAATGTCAATAACATTTGTATTGACATACGCAAAATAGATTTATGCCAAACACTGATTTAACTATTTTGAAAAATATATTTTATGTAGTTTATTTAAAATCTTGCTAAACAATTCAGATTCTCTTTCCCAGTGTTCCTATTCATTTGGTTAATGATAATAGCGCTTCCCAGGCTTACTAGATTTATTGTAAAGTGCAAGGCAGTCTGTTCAAGAACCTTTGCCAGGAACCTGCTACTTCATTCACTAATAATTAGTGTTTCCAAAGTCGTCTTCCTATTTTCCTATTGAGATTCATTATTCAGACATAAAGGATTGTCTTTTCATGCTAGAAAAATCTTAAAAAAGTGAGTCAGTATTCAGTAGTGTTTTCTCTCTCTGCCCCATCACCTCTCACAGAGAACAGGTTTAATGGAGTGGTTAGGAATGATGTATTTCTGCCATCTCCAAATTTTAATATCTTAGGTAGAATCTTTGATACTGAGGACACCGCCATCGGTTTCCATATAAACACTCACATAGTTGGAAGCAGCACAAATGAATGGACTAAACAAACTTACATACTGGCCTGTGAGTCAGTGTTGGCATGAAGAGGAATGTGATGCAATATAATAGAGCAAGAAGGCATGCTATAAATGATATACTAATTTGTTACAGTAAGCGTTTTCCTTAACACAGTAACTGAATTCAGCCACAGAACCGTTTTAAGCAAAATAGTTTATGAACATATAGAAATGTTTTAGAGCTCCTTTAGACCCAGGGTTGTTACTAAATTTAAGATTGACAGTAGGAAACTTGGGAATGGGTGTAGGGTCAATAATTAAAAAACTCATTGTTCTCCCATCATCACGGTGAAATATCAGTGGGTTAGTTTGAAAGATTTTGTGGCTCCTAAACAGCCCTGAAAATAAAAGTAATTGAACCCTAAAGTATATCCTTTATTTCCTTTTAATTTTATTTTCAACATACTGTTTTCTATATGTAAGATGGTCCTCCATTAATATGTATTATCTATGAACTTCCAGGAGCTGCTTCTCTATTCCAAAATCTCATGTGTTATTCCTAATTTTAATAACTGGTTATTGTCTCTGTCATCATTAACCTATTTCCATGGAACAAATACCTGTAATTTAGTTCACTAAAGCATGTGTTTCTCCTATGTAATTTAACTTGATGGTGCAATTTTGCATTAGTAGAAGTAAATCCAGCCCAGAGTGGGAAAATAAATCATTAAGCCCACTTTTGCCAGCTGAATGATCACTAAGCCCCGTTCTTGACCTCATTAAACATTCAGTTAGAAAGTAAGTCCTGTCAGTTCTACCCTATACATCTCTAATTCATCAGCTCTTCTCCATTTCCATTGTCACTGTGATTGTTAGGTGTTCCTCCTCTAAGCAACATATGTACTGAATATGCACAGAAGTACAGTGAACTGTAGACTGTTCACTGATCTCTGTCCCCTATCAATTATGCATTTTGCCACTTGAGTTAGCTTTAGAGAAATGCTGAAAAAACGTCATTGGTCCCCTGGCTTCATACTGCCATGGATGGCATTTCAGGGCCATTAATAATTGGGTTCCAGTCTCATCTTCTGCCTCTTTCCCCTTATATACCCTACATTTACATTTACATCACCAGTTTTGACTATCACACTGTTGCTCACACATTTTCTTCAACCTGGAATATCCCTTCCCCCACTTCTGCCTAATCTCTCTTTAAGGCTGACCTCCTCATTGATGCTGTCTTTGGGTTCCTTAGTAATTGACCTCTCTTTTGAATGTCCATAGTACTTTATTCAAATTTTTACCACATTTAGAATGGCTGGATCTAAGTCTTACTCTGCTTCTTATCCTAGTCTCTCAATTTTTACTAAATGTTTACTAACTTTATGAATGAGTAGAAAAAAGGCTCCATACATTTATGGAAATATTGACTATATGAAGTCCATCCCAATGTCCTGGCTTGTTAGAAATCTGCTGCCTGTAGATAGACATTGCCTCTAGGTTAAGTCTGTTTTAGGACTGGCTAAGAAGTTCAGAGTTACTACAAGATGGACAATGGGGTGGAAGCATTAAATTGAATAATGTTAAAATGAACTTACTAAAGTTTCAGCTCAAAGTCTGCATGACTGTCATGCAGCAAATCATTGAGGTGTCTCTTATGAACCATATTTGCCTTTGAGCCTTCTCCATATTTTGGTATCCTTGTCCTTCTTGGCCCACCTCTTTCAGTCTCTATTCACACTCCTCCCTAGGTGATTTCATCTCATGTTTTAAGTACATCAGTATGCTGGTGATTCTCAAATTTCTATCCCTGGTCCTAACCTCTTCCCTAGACAACACTCTTACATGTCTACTTCTCTGCATGTCTACCCCGACCACCTCTGTCCAAGCAACCATCATTTCTCCAGTCGACTGCTAAGATTGCCCCCTAGTTAGGTTCTTTGCATCAACCTTTACCCTATATAGAATATTCTCAGCACAGTAATGGCCGTGATCCTCTAAAGAAAGAAATTAGGTTCCCATTACTGCTCTGCGTAAAAACCTCCAAAAGAGTAAAGAAGTCCTATTCTTTCCATGGCTTTCAATAATTGTGATTTATGTGCCACCACTTTTTCACCCACACCTGCTGGCCTCTTTGCCATTCTTTCAACAAGCCAAGAATACTTTCCTCTCAGAGCTTTTGAACTTTCTCTTTGCTCTGTCTGGAATGCTCATCCTCTGTTTTCATGGATTATCCCTTCATTTTCATAAAGTTCCTTCTGCAATGTTACCTTATCAAAGAGCTTCTCCTGACTACACTATATAAAATTACACCTCTGTCTACTTTAACCACTTTATTATTTTTATAAGCCTTATCACAACCTGACATATTTGTTTATTGTCTCTCTCCACCAATTAGTTAATAACTCCTTGACAGCAGGAACGTCATTTGATTGATTTACTGCTCTGTTCCTATATAACAGGGCCTGGTCCATAACAGGTGTTCAATAAATATTTGTGGAATGAATGGGACAAAGCTGCTATGTGCTGTTGTATTTTAAAGAACACCTTTTTCTAAACTTAGCTATTTATGAATAAAGTCCAGCATTATTGAACCTAATGTCCTACCTTTAAGATCTGAAAGTTACTTCTAATTGGAGACACATGGAAAGGAAAACAGTCCCCAGGTATTTCAATAGATAAAAGTGAACAGTGAAATTATGGCTATTTTTAAAAAAGTTATATATGTTTTTATTCCTGAGAATTAGGACATTATAAACCACAAATTATTAGAGCTTAAGACATGATAACTGAGTTATTTAGATAACAATATCTTGAGAAAATTAATATTTTGTCAAACCACTTTTCCAAAACATTTTTTTAATTTACAATAATTATTAAACAGTAAGTTATTGAGAATAATGACCATGTAGTAAGTAAGTAACATCAGCACTTGCTATGGTGTCAGTCAGGCTGCCAGCTACATATAGGCACTCAAAACTTTTTTCAATGAATGAATGCATGCATGAGCAAACACATTATTATCTGTTGAATTTAAGTGGCTTTTCTCTTTGGTTACAACTAATAAATATATTCAGATATAGCCTGAAGAAAAAGCATTTTTAAAAAATCTACTCTGGTACATACACACCACATTCTATTCTATAGAATTATTTAAGATAGCACTGGAATTCTGTAATCCTTTCTTATACAATTCTTTGGGAACCACATGATTTGGTTTATTTAAAAACAACAAAAAAACCCTGCTTGCTAGAAGACTCTACCTGTGTTTCTGGAATAATGGGACTGTCTTCAGGAGAAGATCTGAAAAAGGTGGACAAAGGTGATGACACAATGATAGGATTTGGCCTCACAAATCCACTGAGATCACAGCTGGGAATGTCATTCTCTTCTTTCTTCATGACTAGGGTATCCATCACATAAAAGACATTCCAGGGAATCCACACAGTGTGATACTGAGTGAGGAATGGGGATCGTTCAAATACCAAAGTTAGAGAAGCCCCACCATTTGCCACCAAGTCAAACCTAAGAAAAAACAAGATAAACTTAGTGAATTATCTGGGTCCCATGTAACTACGAACATCTGCCTCCTTAAATTAATATGCTTTATAAAGAAAATCAACCTTTTCTACCAACTTTTATATTAGAAATTTTCAAACCTACAGGAACAGTAGAAGAATTATACGATGAAAACCCACATACCCTTTACCTAGATTAACCAATTTGGTAACATTTTACCAAATTTACTTTATCGATTGATTTATCTACTCTTTGTGGAACCATCAGAACTTAAGTTATAGACATTAGGAAATGTCATCTCTAAATGTTTCAACACATATCTGCTAAGGAAAACAACATTCTACAAAACCACATTTCTCATATGGTGCCTTAGAAAATGAAATAAACTTTTAAAGAAGTTCAGTATATCATCAATACTTTAAATCTCTGCCACAGGTACTGTCACAAACTTCTGGAGTCTAAAACTTGTTACAATTCTATATTAAAAGGGACAAGAAAACATTCTGAGTGACGCAAGAATGTCTAGTTTTTTACACTTAAAATACTTCACATAGAGGTAGTGATGGGACTAACTCACATTCCATCCTGGCGGGTTATAGTATATCCATATTCCGGGTAATGGAAAAATGAGACATTTACTCCAATAAGTGGAGTTCCATCAGCAGTTAATACTTGGCCTCTGATGACGGATGCAAGACTGTTGGAAAAGGAGAAGAATTAGAATGAACATCTGTCTTCGCAGGCCAACATTATCATGATTTATAGATAATTCAGCCTAGGGATAAAGTAACACTATCATATGCAATCAACTGTTATTCACAAAATCAGACCTGAAATACTCCCAAGACAATGCTTGTTTTAACTCAGTGTAGCTTACATTCTTTAAATGTCTCATGTTTACCCTGGGTTTAATTCATTGCAATCTGTTTTCTGGAGACTTCTTAAGACCAATAATTAGAGATTAATTTTTAAAATTATAAACTCTGTGCTTCTTTCCATAAGTCATCTATCTAGTGTTCACATGAAGAAAAGTATACTTTCCAATTAATTCCAAGGCAATCTGTAAATCTGTTGGGACCAAGAAGTACAAAATTTAAGGGGGCAGTAAGGAACATTTGTACAACAACTTTTAATCAACTGCTGGGCCTAACTGCATTAATGCTGTTAAATTACTTCAGACCCAGGAGTTCTAGTAAATCATCTTCTTTTGCTCAGTGAGACATAAGACACCTGCTTTCACTTACTAGTTTATTTTCAAGTCATTACTGCTCTGTAAAGTACCAAACAGCTTCTGCAATCTTCCTGCCATGCCGTTAGCAGTTCCATTACATTAATTCATAATTTACATTATTTAGTGCACTCAGCTAAAAAAAATAGTGCACTTCTTCTGTTTTGCCTTTTGGAGTCTTTACATTGCTTCTTGTGAAACATTTCCAACTGTGCTAACGAAATCAACTAGTTAAATGAAGATTTATTGACCCCTTAAATATGTCCTTTTATATCTCAGGTGCTGAAATGGACAAAGTATGTGAACTGTATCAAAAAGGCTTGAAATGCAAAGTTTGGTGAAGAATTTGCCAAAAGAGTAAAAACTGTATTAAAAAAAAAATCGCACATTCCCGAAATTCGTAACCATCAGCATTTCACATAAAGTGCATATAACTGTTGGTAATACCACAAAAAATGTATATCAGGAAAATATGCATTAACCTCTTATTGAAAGGACTTTCTCCAGGTATAACATGGGTGCTATCGGATCCTATAAGAAAACTGATTCGATCATAGAAGGATTTGGCAGCTTGCTGCGATGGTGACTGTAAGCTTTGGCTAATGATGTCTTGGGGATCAGGCAGTCCTCGACAGTAGGGCTGATTTTGGCAGGAACTCTGTAAGCAGCAATCAGGATCCATGCAGTCAATGAGTCCATCTGTAGAGAGAAATGTAAACCAAAAGAGAATTCTCCTTTTTATGCTGTGATGTAGAACGTTGTTGTTTTGCATTTGTTTTGTTTACATCAAGTGATTTTCCCTCCTATCAGTGATTTCTGAAGCATACTTTTTTAAACTAGATGAAATATAAACACAGTACTTGCAAGCTGCTTTCATGGAGACTAAATATTTGGATTAGAAATGTTTGAAAAGAATCATACACTGATTCTGAGTAAGAAATTTAAAAAATTACTGATTAGAACAATCTATTAGTAGTACAGTGGTTAGTTATAATTAATCAAGCCTTCCATTTTTTTTAGAGAAAATGCACTAGGAGTTAACACAGTTTAAGTGTGCATGGTAAATGAATAGAGACCTACATAGGGCAAACTCTAAAATTTGGAAAGGGTCAGAAAATGACTGTCTGTAAAATGAAGCAAATATGAATCAACATAAAATGGATGAGATTAGCCAGTCATCTTTCAAGGAAATAGCTCTCCTAAGGAAGGAACTAGAAAATGTGTTCCAGATAAAATTAAGGCATTTCCCAAATTTTCAACAGGCGCTTGAGCCTCCAGAATGATTCCCCTAATGGAAGTATTAAGTAAAAATGTGATAAATATAAATACTAGAAATTATAAGAAATCATCATGAAAACATGACCTACAGTGTTGGTGACATAAAAGGAATAATGGATGGAAAGAATTTGTTTGTGTCTTCTCCAGGACCATCAAAAGGGAACTACATTCAATTGCCTATGTAAGTATTTTGTTCGAAAAATATAAACCCACCTATTATCGGATGAGTATGTTAGGGTATGATGGTTTGATGTCACTATCCTTTTTAAGGTCATTATCCACTGACCAGTTGAATCAAGAATTTTGGTCTGCTTGGTAATTACATTTCTCAGTGTATGTTAATAAAAGCATTGTTGCTGAAGACTCTTAATTACTTTTTGGAGAACTGACAAAATAGTTTTAATATCTACAAACCTAAGCATCAGGTCTTGGTGTGATGCTATTATGGTAAGCTCAGCTTAAAATATCTAATCTATATGTTTTACTTGTATGTGTGTTTTTGAAAACTGCACTGGCCATTATGTTTGTTTGTTTGCTTGCTTGCTTTAGGCTACTTTTAAATAGAATGTAAGCCATAGAATGTAAGCAAGCCCCTACATTATCTGAAAGAAAACCGACACAAAAGAAAATAGTCTAAACTGAATTAAATTGCTCAGTCTAGAAAGTAGGTCAAGTAACCACACAGGTAAGGTCAGAAACAAGAGAAGAGAAAGGCCTGGCTCAGTGCCCTTAAGTAATTTTACCTAACTGAAGAATGCAGTGAACATTTGTGGGTTCCTTCCTAATATTCATTTTCCTTTCTTTGGGCAACAGCTCTAAATTTTCATTTGGGTATCCAGCCCTCACCAGTTCTCCCTTGTTGCTTGCTTCAGAAATGTACATGTGACCTAACATGTGAATCTCAGGAAGGATCTGGAAAGAGATTCTTTTCTATACCCTCCTACTGGGCTTAGAGTTGTAAGGCTACAATGATGGGGTTGCTGCAGCCCTCTTGCTACAAAAGAACCTGTCTGGGAATGAAGCCATCCCAGAGGAAGCAGAGCCAAAGGCTGGAGAGGTATCATAACGACATCTTCAGGGTTTCTGCAATAAATTGTACTATCTGACCTCCTGGGCTTCTCAGTTACAGAGGCCAAGGAATTCCCTTTTGCCTGTTTGGGTTGGATTTTCTATTATTTACAACTGAAAGAGACCTAGCTTATCCAGAAACAGTAACTAAAAATCTCCTCACTATTCTCCTTGTAGTTGAAAAAGAAATACGTGAATACTTGAATTTAATTTATGATGTTGAACTCTATTTTACATTAAAATCTAATTTTTTTGTTTCACAATTTCAAAAATGTATGGATCAGAATTTCTGATAAGCAGATCTTATTACATATGTTTCCTTATGATAGTTTTACACTTTAACGTAGGTATCTTTTATATTTTTGAAACAACGGACTGCTAATGATTTGAAAATGCAAGTTTATTCCTTTGACAAATTTTTGAGGTCATATTTTAAGAATATCAAATGAAACTGAGCTTTGAAAGTTTATATAAACTTATCAAAATATTACTTTCCTAGCCAAAAGGCCATGAAGATGAAAAATGTTTAAATATTTCTCAATACTTCTAGTGGAAGAAAGAGATGAAACTATGTGCTGTGATCTGATTTTTCCATGAGGATATATAATAATAATAATGCAATATATTGTATTTCTTCTATATATTTCCCAAAGAAATGGAAGCACAGTTATTAGATTTCTAAAATAGACTTTCAGGAAGCGGGTGTGGCTCAATCGATAGAGCCCCCATTTACCATGCGGGAGGCCACGGGTTCGCTTCCCGGGGCCTCCTTGTGAGAGCAGGCCGGCCCGTGCGGCGCGGTGGGCTGATGCAGCAGGACCTCACAGCAAGGGGGATATAAGCAGACATGGAAGAAACACACAGCAAATGGACACAGTAAAACACAAGCAGCAAGGGGGGGGATAAATAAATAAATAAATCTTTGAAAAAAAAAAAAAAATAGACTTTTGACTGATTGTACCAAGATCATCTGGGTTCTAAAAGACAATTAAAAAATACCTTTCATAATCTGGTAATTAAGGGTTTAGATGCCCCTCAATTTCTTCTGCTCTTCCCACCTCCGACAGTGTTTTCCCTTAGGCAATATACGGTACAGTTGCCAAAGAAGAATGATCAAGTTCAAAATTCATTCATCTTTGTTAGTTTATAAAAAGCAAATGTACATCTGATATGTAGTCCGTGGGTCATAAAGCTGTATGAGATTGATACCTTCTGAGTTAATCAGTTGGAAATGCATTTTTACAAGCCTCTTTGCTAACATCAGTCAGACAAAGAATCTCATTTTCAACAGCCAAGATGCAGGGACACAGTTTGTTATTTTTCGGCAAAGTTTATCAGTAACTTGCCTAAGCAGGTGACGGATGGTTATGAATCTGACTCCATATAACTTGAGTAAACATTTTTCATTCTTTGTATTTATATAGCTAGGGCTATCTAGTACAACTAAGTTGAATCCCCACTTGCTCAAATGTATAGTGTAGTAAAATTGTCTTCGTGGAATAGCTTCTCAAAATCAAGGGTCCATTTTAGTCTCAGGAATATTAAGTTGGCTTAAATTTATATTGGCTTAGAAGCTGTATCTGATAACATTTATCATAAAAAAAATCTAAAGAAAATCAGAAATGTTCAAAACCCACTGAATAACTACTTCAATTATCACTTAAAAGCCTTTATTTTTTCAGTGTAGGCTTTCCAATAAAGCAGTATTTTGTTGTAAAGTAGATAAAATAGTTTACGCCTCCCTCCACTTAAATCCTTAAAATTATTTCTCTAGTTGTCTTTTATGACCACAGTTTTTAAACATATTCCTATTCTTTAGGCATTCATGTTGGTCTATAATAGTCATCAGCAAACTTTCTGTGAAGGGCCAGATAGTAAATACTTTAGGCTTTTTGGGCCATACAGTCTCTATTGAAGCTATCCCATTTTGTTGTAATGCAAAGGCAGCCATAGATAGTATGTAAGTGAATGGGTGTGACTATGTCTCAGTTAAACTTTATTTATAAAAACAGGTTCCCCCCAGGCCATAGTGTGTAGACCTTTCCTCTACAGGTTAGGTCCTTGATATATTTTGGGCAAATTTAAATGATGTACGTTTTGCCAGATTATTAAAACTTCTGACACCTAGCCTTTTATCTTAGGTTACCCTCTCTGCTGGCTTTGCTCTGTTTGTCAGTTTTTATTTGTTCTTCAAAACCTTGACTGACTGGATAACAGTCATCAACCTCCTTTCAAAGAATTTTCCTCTTATTCTAAAGATAATTAATATCCAATCCCCACATTATTTGGAAGGCCCCCAAATTGCATGGTGACTCAAAATTAGAGGTGGAAATTCTATTGCAATATTTTATTTGGGAACGTCAGAATTTCAAAAACATACAAAGCTGTACTATCATTACTCTTCAGCACCATTCTGAAATATCCATGAACCTTGTTTGCTCATTAGTGAATTAGGATCATGTTTGTTTTATTGTATATTCTTGGTTTGTCTACTTCAGCAACATGGTGGCTTCAGTCTTCATATTCAGCTTATGACTCCAGGCTGATCATTTTTCTGAATTCAAAACCCATAAACTGCCTTCTAGATATTTTCATTTGGATTCTCCCCAGGCATGTCAAACTCAGTACATCTAAAACACAACAAATTATTTTCTCCCCCAACTTGTTACTTCTCCTATATTTCTTATTTTAGTGAATGGTGCCACCATCCAACCTGCTCAGTTTCTCAAAGTAGAAAGCTGGATGCCATTCTTGACTCTCTTTCTCCCTTCCATTTTCTCTGCACTCAGTCAATTGCAAGTTTTTTCTTTCCTTCATCCAAAATATCTCTTGAATTGTTCTGTTTCAGTATAACTACCTTTCAGGCCACCATAGTCATCTCTTAACAAGATTTCAATGGTAGCTTGGTCTTCCTGGTTCCAGCCTTGTCCTCAAATATCCATTTTTCATACTTTAGCCAGAGTAATCTTTATAGAAATAAAATTTGATTGTTTCACTTCTTAGCTAAACTACTTCTTTTGTTTGGTCCCTAGTGCCTTCTGAGTAAAGTCAGAACTCCTCAACATGGCTTACAAACCTTAACATAGCTCAGAAGACCTTTCATGATTACTGTTTCCTCTGCCTGGAGATTTCTGCCCACCTCTTCCCTCTTACCCCTCTATTTACCATTTATCCTTCTGGAATCAGCTCAAATGCTCAAACAATCCAGAAAAGTTAGAGTTTAATTACTCCTGTTAGTAAAATGTACTATTCTCTTAATGTGACAGTTGTCTGTTTAAGCTTTTTGAGGGCAAATCTAGTTCACTGTTGTATCCCCAGCATCTAGTATATTTCTTGGTACAGAGAGCACATTTAATATGTTTGCCAGATGAAGGAAAGAATGAATAATCCTAGAAACTGTGAGATCTAAATGTGTGCAAAGTATGTCTTAGAAGCACATTAGATGAAGTTATGAGACATGCTGCAACATGGAAGAAACTTGAAAACATTACACAGTGAAATAAGCAAGGCACATATGGACAAATACTTTCTGATAGCACTTATAAGAGATGACTAGAAATAGCAAATCTGCAGAGATAGAAAGAAGATTAGATGTTACCAAGAGAATGATGATAGGAAGGAAGGTGGAGTGTTTGTATAATATATATGAAAGGTCTGGACATGCTAAGAAAAAAAAAAACACACTAGAGTTACTCTGATTTTCTTTTAGCATTCTTCTCTTTCACTCTGAGACACTATACTAATTCCTAAATTCCTGTTTCTTTTGACTCTAACAGGTACTGAACAAATGCTCTCAATTAATTGGCTATTAAGTAATCTAAAAAGGATTATAGAAGGTATTATAAATTATAAAATATATAAAAGAAATTATATGAAATAATTTGTATTATCTTGTACGGAGAAAGACCTTACTTAGGAAGACACAAAACCCAGAATTCATGAATGAAAAGATAAACCTTATAAAATTGACCACATATCAATTGAAAACTTCTGCATGACAAAAGACACCATTAACAAATTAAAAGATTAAGTGAAAACCTGGGATAAAATATCTGCAACGCACTAACAAAGATTTAATAAGTAGTATATATATATAAAGATCTCCGAAAAGTCTATTTGAGATAATGGAAAAACTTTGGTAATAGATGGTGGTGATGGCAGCGTAACATTGTAAATGTAATTAATGCCACTGAATTATATATCTGAATGTGGTTAGTAGAGGAAATATTAGGTGGTATATATGTTATTAGAACAGGGGTTCTTAACCTTGTTTGTTCCATGGACCCATCTACCAGTCAGGTGAAAACCAAGTCCACACTATACTGTGTATTATTTAATAAATACATCACACCTGCACCAACACCTCCCCTCAAGAATGTTTTTTTCAATTTCATTTCAAGCTCATGGACCCCATGTTAAGAACCCTTGTACTAGAATAAAAATTAACAAAAAGAACAATAATAAGTCTGTACAACACAGTGTAACTTGATGTAAGTTAGAGACTATAGTTAATAGTACAATTAAAATAATTGTCTCATAAATTGTAAGGAAGGTACCACACTAATGCAAAATGTTAATAATGGGGACAGGTATATGGCAACTCTATTTTCTGCATGATTTTTCTGTAAACCTACACCAAATGTCCATCAACTGATAAACGGATAAACAAAATGTGATATAGCCATACCCTGGAATACTTATGGGCCATAAAAAGGAATGAAGTATTGATATATGCTACAACATGGATGGACTTTGAAAACATTATCAATGAAAGAAACCATCCACAGAAGACAACATCTTATATGATTCCATTCATATGAATTTTGAGAATAGGGAAATCTATAGATATAGAAAGTAGAATGGTGGTGGTTTAGGACTGAGTTTATGCTGATTTGAGTCTTTTGTGGACCCCAGAAAATCCTGTTTTTTAAAGTCAACCCATTCCTGTGCCTGTAAACCCACTGTAGATGAGAGCTTTTGATTCGATTCAGTTAAGGGACCTTTTGATTAGATCACTCCAGTTAAGGGCCTTTGATCAGACTGTGGGACCCAGTGGCCTTAATCCTCATACTGGAGTCCTTTATAAATGGAGGACTAAAAAGGTGCAGACACAGGAAAAAAGCTGCCGAGACATTAAGAGAGGTCCTGGAGGCCGAAGACTGAGGCTGTCATCAGTGGAGCACAGAGGGATGGAAAGAGGCCTCCTAGAGGCTGAGAGAGAAGGCCCACGGAGAGCCCAGAGCTGAAGCAATGAGGCCCGGAGGAGAGGGGAGAGAGAAGAGATGAGCGGGCACTGCCATGTGCCTGATCTCCCACTGCTGAGCTTGGGAGAAAGTGAGCCTGGAGAAGGCAGAGACTGGCACAGCCACCATTGTGCTTTGCCATGTGGCATTAGTCCAGGATCACTGGCAGCTGGCTTTTGGTGAGACAGCATCTCTGATAATGTCTTAATTTGGACATTTTCACAGCCTCAGAATTGTAAGCTTTTAACTTTATAAATTCCAGTTGTAAAAGCCAACCCATTTCTGGTAAATTGCTCCCAGCAGCTTTAGCAAACTAAAACAGGGTGAGATGAGGTGGGTAGAGTGGTAACAGGTTAAGGGTATGTGCTTTATTTTTAATTACTATGTCTTATATTTAGAGCAGTTTTAGGTGTAGAGAAAAGTTGAACAAAACATAATTACCATACACCCTCTCTCTCCTTCCCCGCAGTTTCCCTATTGTAAGTCTCTTGCATTGGTGTGGTACAATTGGTACACCAATTGTTTTTAGATTAAGTTTCATTCTTTGTGTTGTGTATTTTTATGGGTTTTGATAAATGAATGCATAATGGCATGTATCTACCATACAGTATCACACAGGGTAGTTTCACTGCCCCAACCTATGCTCCATCTATTAATCTTCACTTCCAAACCTTGGTGGCTATTTGATCTTTTTATTGTCTCCATAGTGTTGCTTTTTCCAGAATGTCATATAGTTGGAATCATACAGTATGTGGCCTCTTCATACTGGCTTCTGTTACTTAGCAATATGCATTAAATAATCCTCCATGTCTTTTTATGGTTAGATAACTTATTTTTATTACTGAATAATACTTCATTGTACGGATGCACCACCTTTGATTAAGCATTCACCTATTGAGGGACATCTTGTTTCCTTCCAATTTTTTGGCAATTAACAATGCTGCTGTGAACATTTATTTGCAGGCTTCTGTTGACAAGTTTTCAACTCATTTGTGTAAAAACATCTAGGAGCACTGCTGGACAGTATGGTAAACCTATGTTTGGCTTTATAGGAAACTGCCAAACGTTCTTTCAAAGTACTTGTAGTATTTTGCTTTCCCACCAGCAGTGGATGAGAGTTCCTGTTGCTCCAAATCTTCTCCAGCATTTGATATTGTCAGTGATTGTGATTTTAGCCATTCTAATATATGTTAGTTTCATCCAGGGTTTCTTCATGAAGAAAAAGTAAAGGGTTGTTGTATGGGAATTCTACACATGTGCATGATTGTTTTATAAGTTCACAACCTCTGTAATAAAAATATATTAAAAAAATAATAGGGTGGGTTGGGGAAAAATACACTAAATGTAAGATATGGACTATAGTTAGTAGCAATATTTTGACGATGCTCTTGCATAGTTTGTAGCAAATGTTTCACAACAATACAAGGTGGTGGTGGGGTGATGTATGGGTCCCCTGTATGATGTTATACATGTTTATTTTTTAAGTTCACAACTTTGACTATACACTTACTGTTCATGTATGAATCATATACTTCAATTTTTTAAAAAAATAGGAAAAAAAAAGAAAATTACTAAAATAGACTGGTGTTGAAGATATGTGCGACTATAGTAAAAATCATTGAGTTGTACACTTTACACTTTAAATGGGTGGATTTATGGTATGTAATTTATATCTCAATAAAACTGTTTAAAAAGAACAATATGCTTCTAAGACAAAGAGATGAAAAAAAATTTTTTTAAAGGAAAAGAAGTACTGAGAATGATTTGGAGAAATTGGAACCCTTACACCTTGCTGGTGAGAAAGTCAACTATTTGGTGGTTCCTTAAGAAATTTAGAATTACTGTGTGACTCAGAAAATCCACTCGTAGGTAAATATCACTACAAATTGAAAACAGATATTCAAATAATTACTTGTACATGATGTTCATGGCAGCAGTATTCACAATAGCCCAAAGGTTTCTGGAAACAACCCCAATGTCCACCAGTGGATCAGTGGGTAAACCAAAGATAGCATATATCATACAATGGAATATTAAGCCATAAAAAGCCATAAAGTACTGGTACCTGATAGTGTGGATATACTTGAAAATGTTATGCTAATGAAAGAAACCTGATTCAGTTTATATGAAATAGACAAAAGTAATTCCATAGATACAAGAAAGCAGATTAGAGGTTGCCAGGGGCTGCGGAAAAGGGTTTGGTGACAGAATGCTTAATGGGTACGTGGTTACTTTTTGGGGGTAATGAAAATATTTTGGAACTAGATAGAAATTGAAGGTACTAAATGCCACTGAATTCTACACTATAAAATAATTATATGTTATGTTCAATAAAAAACAACAAAGTGAAACAGGAAAAATGGAACTATTCAATAGAAAAAAATGGGCAAGGAAAATAACAAAGCAATTAGCAAAAGAAGTACAAATGGTCAAGAAACATACTTAAAAATGTCCAATCTAACTAGTATTAGGGAGATGCAAATTAAAAAAATAAGAATGGGGTCACTTTTATTCATGAGACAAAATTCTCTTTTTTTCACTTCGTTGAACAATTTTATGTACAATGATTATGTGCAGATTATAATCATGGTAGAAATAAACACTCATATCTGAAGAGATGTGCAATGGTGAAACCCACTTGAAAGGCAATTTGGCGGTAGCTATAAAAATTTAAAAACTGAAATACCTTTGACCCAGCAATTCTACTTCTAAAAATCTATCCCAGGAAATACTGATATCTTACACAAAAATTTATATGCAAACACAAACACATGTGCACAAATGCACACAGACAGGTACAGATTCATGCAGATTTGTCTATATATTAGTGGAAAAAATTAGAAAATAAATTATCATCAATGTAGTAGCAAAAATCAGTACATCCAGGTTTCTGTTAAAAAGAATGATATATACTGCATGGAAAGATTTCTAAAATATACCACTCTTTAGAAGAATCAAATTTAGAACAATATTTAAAGTATAATCCCATTTATATTTAAAACATATATGCTAGTATTTGTATAAATGTACATATAAATGCATTCAAAGTGGACTAGAAATATGCACACCAAGGTGTTGATAGTAGTTAACTCTTTTGACAATGAGAATGAAATATCTGTGTTCTACTATTACTACTGTTGCTGTAAATAATAATAATGATAATAATGCAAGGATTCTTAACTTGGAGATACATGTGTCATAAGGAGGCCCAGTCCTAAACAGGTACAATAGAACTTCAATACCCATTTCTACATTCTGAAGCTCAAAGTGGCAGTTAATAGTAAAACCCCATGTTCCTGGGTACCATGAGGAGGCTGCTAGGGTCCTTTGTTTCTAAAAGCAATAACTGGATTTCTCTTTCCCAGAATGGCATTTACTATGCTCTAAAAATTCTGTGGATAGCAAAAGGGTTCAGAGTAACCTGAATAGCTCCCCCAAAGCAGGATCCAGTATAGTCCTCCAAGCAGCTAGTAGTAATTTTCTCCCAAATCATCATTTACCAGAGTAATGAATATATATGAATATATGAAAAAATACATATTTTATATATTATATATATACATGAATATAATGAATATATGAAAAATATTTTTTCTCCAACTGATTTTTTAAATTAGAGAAGTTGTGGGTTTACAGAAAACATGCATAAAATAGAGGTTCCCATATACCACCCTATTATTAGCACCTTGCATTAGTGTTGTATATTTGTTAAAAGTGATAAAAGAACATTTTTATAATTGTACTATTAACCATAGTCCATTGTTAACCTTAGGGTTCACTGCATTGTACATTTCCATGGATTTTTTTAAAAAAATTTTATTCTAGTGACATATATGCAACCTAAAATTGTGAGCATAATTAACAACATTGAATTATACATTTGAATGTGGTAAAAAGGGTAGTGTATTTTAATGCTTTGAGACTCTGAGCACCACTCCATGTTCTGATAATATCTGTATTCCTTCTGGAAGTACTTATGATCTCTTATAATTCCTTTTTTTTTTTCTTTCCAATGTCATTACTCTCTATTTTTAAAATTCATTTTTGTTTTTTTAATGTTTTTGGAAAACCCAAAAGTCTCATCTTCCTGAAAGATGTTTTATTTTTCATCTATTTTCAGAACATTTCCTTATTTTCATTTAGTAATCTCCAAACTTAGACCATCTCCCATTCATCATCCTCATTCTGATATGAACATTAAAATGTTATCCATTTCTCTGCTCTTTTTAATCCCTGTCATATTCTTACATATTTTTTTTTGCAGTTTGAACCTTTCATGTGAGTTATTTTATTTCTATTACTTTCTAATTTCTGAATACCCTCAGTTGAGTTGTGGTCTCAGATGCTGCACTGTCATCAG
>JAQZBX010054718.1:0-18583 GCA_029593785.1 Cabassous unicinctus
ATAGAGCCCCCGTTTACCATGTGTGAGGCCCTGGGTTCGCTTCCCGGGGCCTCCTTGTGAGGGCAGGCCAGCCCGCACGGCGTGAGGGGCTGATGCAGCGGGACCTCACAGCAAGGGAAAGATAAGCAGACACGGAGAAGACACACAGCGAATGGACACAGCAGGCACGGGCAGCGGGGGGGGGAGGGGGGGGATAAATAAATCTTTAAAAAAAAAAAGAAAAATTATATACAAGGAGCAGTTTTTCTATTATTGCTACAAAACCTTTGCCAGAATCCTTTGCTCTTAAATTTTCCATCATCCAAGTTTCCACAAACCTGAGAAAGGGAAAATTGTGGGTCACATAAAATAGCCAGTCCCTTGGAAAGTAATAGCATTTGGTGATGATGCATTTCGGCAAGATCAAGGCTGTGTTTCATTTTGTTTTTAAACTGAACTTAATTGTCTAGCCCTATAGTTGCCCATAATTATATTTGCAGGTTAAAAGCCCTGTTAATAAAAGGAATTTTTCCTTTTTTTTTTTTTTCCCTGAATCAGAGCTCTTTAGAGGTTAGTGGTTACTTGATGTGCCTTTAGCATGGAGTTCAGAAAGTTAAAGACACCCTCCTTAGAAGGAAGCCTGGTTTTCAAACTTAGGACACTTCCCAAAGACAGTGCTTTCTATTTTCATTTTTACTCTTTCATTTACACAATGAATTAGGACAGTATCCCAAAGTGGGTCATGTATATCATTTGTGGTGGTACACAAGTTGATTTAAACACTTAAATTTTTTTTAAAAATGTATTAAGGGATACCTTCTTTTACAGCAGATTATACTGGTTTTCCATTTAAAGTAGGGATATTAATTATTTAATCATAAAATTGATTTAAGGATAAACATTACATATGCTTATAGCCTCCAGATCCTAAAAGTGATATAAATTGTTGAAGTTAAGGAAATATTGGACTAGGGTTTCTAAGACACTAATTTTTTAACTCTCCTAAACTATAAGGAAACCTCTAGTGGGCTTTGTGTTGCAAAAATTTCCTTGGAATTGAATACTGTGAGAAAAACTCAATTTAAAGTTGATACTTTGTCAGTAACTGAGATCTCATGACATCTTGTTTATTTGTACTCAGACCTTTGTGTGCATTTGTCAGGCCTCTTGGAATATGGGGGCTGTGGGAGGGCTGTTGCTACAGTGACAATATTATTAATATTAACTCCATCAACTCAGATTATATAGGATAAAGCATAGTGAATGAGCAGAAATCCTGGGACATAGGTTTCCACACAAAGTCAAACAAAACTCTGTTCTTGCAAAAGAGGTGAGGAAGAAAAGCGCCTTAACATTCTAGGAAGTTTGAATGCTCCATGAGTAAACTTAATCATTGTGGGTTTTCACTCACTTTCTAATAGAATTGTCCTCCAGTTGCAGCCAGGTAAAAAGCCATTACACTTTTAAATCATTTGGCTACAGCGGATTTGGGTTTTTAATATTCATCTTTATTAATTTTATCTTTAATGCTTATGTGAGGTAGTCTAGATCAGAGACAGATTAGTTATTATTTCTGCATTTTGAATATGTCACTCCACTGCCTTCTGGCTTCCATTGTTTCTGATAAGAAGTCAGCTGTTTATCTTCCTGGTATTCCCTTTGTATGTGACAAGCTGTTTTCAAACTCTTGCTTCTTTCAAGATGTTTTGTCTTTCAGCATTTTTACCATTATATGTCTGTGTGTGGATCACTTTGCTTTATTGTACTTGGAGTTCTTTGAGCATCTTGGATGTATAGGTTAATGTTTTTCAGCAAATTTGGAAAAATTTCAGTCATTATTTCTTAGAATTTTTTTTTCTCTCCTTTCTCTTTCTCCTCTCCTTTTGGTGCTCCATTACATATAGGTTGGTGTGCTTAAAGGAGCCCTACATTTCTCTGAGGCTTTGTATATTTTTCTTTTGTATTCTCTCTGTTCATTGGAATATTTAATCTCTATCTTCAGGTTCACTGCTGCTTTCTCTTACCAGTTCATATCTATTGTTGGACTCTTATAATGAATATTTCATTTCATTATTTCAACTCCAAAAATTCCATTATAATTTCTCTATAGATATTTTTTATTTGATGAGACATTGTTTTCATACCTTCCTTTACTTCTTTTAGCATAGTTTCCTTTAATTCTTTGAATATATTTAAAATGGTTATCTTGAATTCTTTGTTAATCTAACATCTGGCCATTTTCACAGGCAATTTCTGTTGCCTGCTTTTTTCCCCTTTATATGGGTCATACTTTCCTATTTCTTTGTATATCTTTTTTTGTTTTTTTTTTCAAACCTGGACATTTTTTGGTAATATGTTGTACCAACCCTGGGTATTGATTTCTCTCCCCTCTCTCTGGGGCTTGCTTTTGTGACTTGGCTGGGCACTTTCAGGGAAATCTGCTTCCCCTGCAATGTGAAGCCTTGAGTGTCATTCCTGACAGGGTGCAGGCTTGGGGTTACATGCAGTCACCCTAGGATAACAGTGGTTTTAGCAGTCCCTCTGTCTCTTTTCCTGATCTTACTGTTAAGAAGTAAGCTCATATACGAGGTCCAGGCCTCAATTCCCAGTACCTCCTAAAAATATATAAAAAGAAGTCAGCTTCATTTAGTGTTATACCCTGCCCATTAGGCTTTTTTCTTTGATAGTGCCCTGGGGCAAAATTGCTTAGAAGTCTGATCCAACTTAAATTTGGACAGAGATAGTTTTTGAGGCCAGTCTTTGAAATTCTGACTCCAGGAGTGCTCTTCTTAGCTATTTCTTTTCTTGGTTCTCTCTGGAGAAATAGCTGGCCTACAGTTTAGCATGTTTGTCTCTTTTTTTTTTTTTTGTCTGTGTATGACTTCCTATATTCTTTTTTTTCTTAGAGAAGTTGTAGGTTTACAGAAAAGTCATGCATAAAATACAGAGTTCTCATGAATAAAATACAGAGTTCCCATATACCACCCTATTTTTAACACCTTGCATTAGTGTGGTATATTTGTTACAATTCATGAAAGAACATTATTATAATTGTTCTATTAACTATAGTCCATCATTTACAATAGGGTTCACTGTGTTGTACAGTCCTTTGTTTGTTTTTTTAAACTTTTTATTGTAGTAACATATGTGACCTAAAGGTTACCTTTTAAACCACATTCACATATATAATTCAGAGCTATTAATTACACTCACACTGTTGTGCTACTATCACCACCATCCATTACCAAAATTTTATGGTCAACACAAGTAGAAACTCTGTAACTCAAGCATTAACTCCCCATTTCCTATTCCCAGCCTGGCCCCAGGTAACCTATACTCCAGATTCTGACTTTATGAGTTTGCTTATTCTAATTATTTCATATCAATGAGATCATATGCTATTTGTCCTTTTGTGTCTGGTGGTTTATTTCACGCAATATCATGTCTTCAAGGTTCATCCATATTGTCACATGTATCAGAACTTCATTCCTTTTTATGGCTGAATAATATTCCATTGTATGTGCATATCACATTTTGTATCTCCATGCATTGGTTGATGTATACTTGGGTTGCTTTCATCTTTTGGCAAGCATGAATAATGAAGCTATGATTATCAGTGTGCAAAGATCTGTTCAGGTCCCTGCTTTCAATTATTTTGGGTACATACCTAGAAGTGGGATTACCAGGTCATATGGTAATTCTGTATTTAGCTTCCTGAGGAACTGCCAAACTGTCTTCCACAGCAGCTGCACCATTTTACATTCCCACCAGCAATCAGTGAGTGTTCTTATTTCTCTGCATCCTCTCCAACACTTGTAATTTTCTGTTTTTTAAATAGTAGCCATTCTAGTGGGCATGCAGTGGTATCTCATTGTGGTTTTGATTTGCATTTCCTTAATAACTAATGACGTTGAACATCTTTTCGTGTGCTTTTTGGTCATTTCTATGTCCTTTTTGGGGAAATGTCTATTCAAGTCTTTTGACCATTTTTAAATTGGGTTGTTTTTGTTGAGTTGTAGGATTTCTTTATATATTCTGGGTATTGAACATTTATTGGATATGTGGTTCCCAAATATTTTTTCTTATTGCATATTCTTATTTCACTTTCATGATAAAGCCCTTTGATGCACAGAAGCTTTTAATTTTTATGAGGTCCCATTTATCTATTTTTTCTTTTGTTGCTTATGCTTTGGGTGTAAAGTCTAAGAAACCATTGCCTAACACAAGGTCCTGAAGATGCTTCCCTACATTTTCTTTTCGTTTTATAGTCCTAGTTCTTATATTTAGGTCTTTTGATCCATTTTGGGTTAATTTTTATATTTGATGTGAGATAGGGGCCCTCTTCATTCTTTTGCATATGGATATCCAGTTCTCCCAGCACCCTTTGTTGAAGAGACTATTCTTTTCCAAGTTAGTGGACTTGTCAGTCTTGTCAAAAATCAATTGGCCATAGATGTGAGGGTATATTTCTGAACTCTCAATTTGATTCCATTTGTTGATATATCTATCCTGTGCCAATACAGTGGTTTTTGACCACTGCAGATTTGTAATAAGTTTTAAAGTCAGGAAGTGTAGGCCCTCCAACTTTGTTCTTTTTCAAGGTGGTTTTGGTTATTCAGGGCCCTTTACCCTTCCAAATAAATTTGATGATACACTTTTCCATTTTTGCAAGGAAGGCAGTTGGAATTTTGATTGAGACTATATTGAATCTGTAAATCATTTTGGGTAGAATTAACATCTTAACAATATTTAATCTTCTAATCCAAAGCATGTTTCTCTTAATTAAGAGCAGTTATTGTTTTCAGGAACTATTGTGTTAGGCTTGAACTTCCTCACACACGGTCATTTCCTTTAGTGAGATCTTTGGAGCTTCATTTTCTTCTGGACTATCTTTCCCCTTGGACAAATTGAGTCACTACTTTGGGCACTGGGCAGGATGATAGCCTTTGGTCTTATCAACTGGCCTCTACCAGTGTGAGACCTCTGCCCTATAAGCGAGCTAGGGTGAGGGTGGTTGGGGCCTCAGTATTCTCTGCCTGCTGGGTAGGGGCTGGGTGGAGGGAGGGAGCCCCCAATCTCTTGGCCACACTCACGAGGTAAATTTAGCCTCTTCAGTTTGGAGTTGGAGGGGATGGGAAATGCTGGTGGCTTGCCCTTCCTGGTGAGATACAGTAAGCCTTGATTGGAAGCTGAGAGAGAGGGAGCCTCGTCTTCTTGGCCATACTTGCTTGGAGTGGACCTTACGTCAAACTGAGCTAGGGAAGTGAGGGAGGAATTGGGTTGTTGCTCAATTGCCACGTACTCTTAGAGAGATACTTTAAATGGCTGTTTTGTATAGAGCTCTCCAGCTTTGTTCTTTCACTGGGTAGTGGGTCTGTGGATCCTCTCATACTGTTTTCCTAGAAGTGGAACCAGAATATTTGTAGTGTCTCCTGCATTTGCAACCGAGAGATGTACCAAACTCTTGGTCTTCAATTTTCCCTGAAATACCTCCAGAGTTAGGTAAATCTCTCTGGAGTTCTCTGGATCCCAAGTTTTTGGCAAAATTTATTCAGAAAGCCCCAACTGTGCAGAAACACAAAACTACTTTTTCTACACCCCACAACTACACCCCTTGTGTTTCTTCATAGTTGGTGGAATGGATTGAATAGTGTCCCCCCAGAATTCATGCTTACCCAGTACCTCAGAATATTACCTTACTTGGAAATAAGATCTTTGCAGATGTAATTAGTTAAGATGAGGTCATACTGGATAAGGATGGGCCCCAAATCCAATGTCTGGTGTCCTTACAAGGAGACAGACACACACAAATACATACCCAGAGGAGAATGCCATGTAAAGACAGAGATTGGACAGATGTAGCCATAGCCATGTAAAGACAGAGATTGGACAGATGTAGCCATAGCCAAGGAATGCCAGGGATTGCTGGAAGCTACCAGAAGCAAGGAAGTTTCTTCCCTAGAGCCTTCAGAGAGAGCATGGCCCTACCAGTATCTTGATTTCAGATTTCTAGTCTCCACAAGAGTGAGAGAATAAATTTGTTGTTTTAAGCCACCAAGTTTGTGGTAATATATTATAGCAGTTCTAGGAAACAAATACAATTGGCTACTAGTAAAATTTTCCATAAAATGTCACTCCATTGGTCATTTTGCTTAATCTGACAAATGGGATAGGGCCAAATCCATTAGGTTTGTCTTAAAAAGCTCTTATCCAGCTCTTGCCAGCAGGATTCTAAGGGCAGGTTGAGGTCAATCCTGCCTTACTGGTCTCAGCCACACCATCCAGGGGTCCTAGTTTTAGTCAGTTGAGCAAATCTCATTTAAATTTCTACCTTAGAAAGCCTGGTGACTTCCTCAAGTTTTCTGTATTAACCTTGTCCACCTGGCCTGAGGCATATACAGCCAACTATATTAATAATTTTGCCTTGGCTAGCAAGTAAGAAAAAATATGGCAAATTCTGTCATCCATATAACTCTGGCCAGTGGTTTGAAGCTGACCCGAATGCCTTTAAGGCTGAGGTAGGTCATGAATCACTTCAGCTAACATCAAACACTAATTTTATGCCATCTTCCCAATGGAGTAACTCATCTTGTAGGTTGTCTGAGGGCTACTTTATCTACTTGGCATGATTCCTCAGAAACTTTAATGTTTCTAATAACCTCCTCTAGGTATAAATCATAGTGTTTTCATTAGAGAGATGAATTAATGCCTGCCTTTCATATACACTATCTCAGAGGGCCCACATGGCATCCCTGGAAACAAAGTTTACAATTGTTTGGGGTCTCCATGTGGGACAGCACGTAGTGGTCTGCGCCCCTAATGTGGCCTCCCACCTCCCATCAGTTGGTAAATTTTAGGGCCCCTATTTCAACCCAAATATCAGGTTGGTTGAGTTCTTATTTTCAGAGGAACTGCTTGAAGGCAGCGAGTTTCAAGCAGTCCTGGCTTGCCCACACCAGTTCATCTGTCCTTGAGGTGTGGACGACATCTGGGAGCTTTCTGCATGGAAAAGACAAGAGCTGTACCATCCCTTGCTGTCTGGTCAGAGCTGTCAGGCAGGCATAGCGTGCTCAGCAATCAGTTTGAATTTGAAGCATTCAGAGCAGCAGGGAAAGGGGCACAGGACAGCAGGTTGGGAGAGCAGCATGGAGTGTTTTCCTTCTGGGAGGAGAGCTCCAATAACAGATTCTGAAAAAGAAAGATCATGAATAACCCTGAGGTTGAGGGGCCTAAAGCTTTCCCTTCCCTGGTGCTGTGGTTTTTGCTTTCCCTCCATTGTTACAAAATGAGTATTTTCCATTTCTGTAACTATAACTTCACTTTCTTTTGCATCCATGCTCTACTTTTACCCTGAGCTTTTGTTGAGAAAGATCTGGATGCAAGAGAGACAAAAAGCCTTTTACGAAACATTTTCATACAACTTAAACTATTAAATCTGAATCTCCTATGTCCCCTTTCAAACTACACTGATCTGTTTGGAGGAAGAAACACGCATCACAACCAAGGGAATGGTCAAGGCAGAATTCAGAATTTAAAACAAAAAATTTGAAGTAGGTCTGTACTTCACCTCACCCAACCCCTGTCTAGAGAGAAGCCTAGAGAGAAAATCAGCCTTCTTTGGTGACAGTTGCACTGAATTATCAAACGGTCTTTACTCAGGAGTGTGTACCAGGAAAACGTGGGAGAGTGAGTCAGACCAAGAGCTGATAGCTGAGTGCCCTCTGCCAGAACCAGGAAAGGCACAAATTGAAAAAAAAAAAAAATCAGAAAGGACAAACACAAAAAAGCCAATAGCTAAGAGATCTCCCCGAGAAGGGTTCCAAATTCCCGTCTGATACACTCTGCCTGGAGTGGGCTGAGGGGCCATGCCTCTTGCCATCTGACTCTCCCTCATCTTGCAGCTTTCAGCAGGAATTGTGCCAGGAATGAGTCGGGCTTAGTCAGCAGTGGTCTCATCAGGGAACAGCCCTTTCCATGAGCACATTTGTATGCGACCCAGACACTTCCACCAGAATTTATCATCCATTTCTACAGCTCATGGCCCCACAACGGTATTGGACTCAAGATCTGCTCATGGAGCAGGGTGACCACATCTGTTTTCAGCGTAGCAGAGCTGAAAACCACAATAGGCATTGGTGAGCAAGGCCCAAGTTATTGAGGGGATCCTCTTGTGAATGTAGGGTATCTCCTTATTCCCCTCCTCCCCTCGCCCCCCACCCCCCACCTCAAGCCAGCGGCTTTCCTTTCTTCAGGCAGCAGAAGGGGATAAGTGCCTCTTTCTCATGCAAAACTGAGATGCTGCCTGGTCTTTCTTGCAGGGTTTTTAAAAAAGCTCCTTTCACCTGTCAGTCCGAGTTGACCCACCCTCCAAAATGGGTACATCTGATTCCAAAAGAGCTCATTAGAAAGCTTAAAAGTTGCTTTTCAAAAAGGCTTGGATCTAGTAGCCATGTCAAAAACTTCCAAACTGCACTTCAATCTGGAAGCTGCCTCCCTTTTCATGTTCTCTTGGCATACTTTCCTTAGGCAAACATCACAGCAAAAATCCATCACTTATTCTGACTCCCACACATAGAGTCTAAGGCATCCATTTTGATAAGAAGCCATCAGTTTTTTCCTTGGCTGTCAGAACCCCAGAGGTTAAGAGGCATCCAGCCCATCTACTGGTGGCATAAAGCAAGGGAGTCCCACTTACACTTCTCTCTGCAGTTTTCCTTGATTGGGACCGGATAATTCTTCTCTAAGCAGTTATGACAAGCATATAACATCCAAATCAGTTTCTGACATACATTCAGATGCAGTAGTACAGAAAACAATGCAAAATCATTTTAAACATTTTTCCCCACTGTAGAGGACTAGTGTAGTGCCTCTTGAGACAGGAGGACCAGCCTGGGTAGAACGGGAACTAAAGGTGAGAGGGTAACAGGGAAGTATCTCCAAGATACCAGACACCTTTCCCTGCAGCACAGAGCAGCTTAGTTCTGCAATCCTTGTAGACTTGCTCTTGCCATGGGAGCTAATTAACTCTCTCTTCTCTAACCTGGGGAGAGAGTGACACATTTCTCTGGGCCCACCCAAATCCCACTTGAGAATTTCTGGATCCCTTCCCGTCCCATCTGAAGGAAAGAGCAAAACCCAAAAGTGCCATTCAGGCTGCACATTCAAACCCTGGGTCCTGATACCTGGCTAAGAAACTTCCCAATCCTTTTAACAGGTCTGCTGCTGGTTCCCATGGATAGTCCTCAAATCCTGTTAACCTGGTGCAGGGCTCTCATCTGTCTCATTTGTCATCTGTCCATGTGACAATAGGACCCCAACATCCTTGTCAACTGTAATGTTGAGCTTTTTTTTTTTTAATATTTATTTTATTTATTTATCCCCCCCTCCCCCCTGTTGTTTGCACTCACTCTCTGTTCTCTGTCTGTTTGTTGTGTGCTGTGTCTGCTCATCTTCTTTTTAGGAGGCACCAGGAACCAAACCTGGGCCCTCCCCTGTGGGAGAGTTGCGCTCAATCGCTTGAACCACTTCTGCTCCCTGCTTGTTGTGTCTCTCATTGTGTTTCCTCGTTGCATTATCTTGTTGCATCATCTTGTTGGGTCAGCTCACTGCACCAGCCCATCACATCAACTCGCTGTCTTGCTCGTCTTCTTTAGGCGGTACTGGGAACTGAACCTGGGACCTCCCGTGTGGTAGGCGGGGCACCCAACTGCTTGAGCCACATCCACTTCCCTTGAATTTTTATTATTCATCTTTATTAATTTTATTCTGAATGTACACATGAGTTGTTCTAGATCATAGACAGATTATTTATACAATAATAATTAAATAATATTGTGAAATAATTATAACTGCATTGGCACTCCTCGTGCCGGTGCTTACTCCTAGGGTGATGTGATGAAAGCTACATGAAAAAATCTCTAACACAAGTGATCAGATACTCCATAGGCAAGGGACAGGGGAAAATGGATTTTTTCTGCTTAAAAACAGGAGAAGGAGGCAACTGTTTCTCCTTTGCTGAAAGGAGGGAGAAAAACCTTTGCTGCTTGGAGACAGGGTGGAAAGGATCCTGGGTTCTTACTGTAACCCTTTAAAATAGAAATATGTCTCTCCAGATAAACCCTGGTGTCTCTAGCTTTTACAAGGTAGAGATGCCTCCAAGGCCCTCGGGCCTCATTTTCACTAGAATTATAAACTTCAGAGTTAGGGAAATCTCTCTAGAGTGTAGCGATCTATACAGTCTTGCTATATATTAACTACCTGAGGCTTGTCTTAGCCTTGGATCCAAAAGTTTCACCAAGACTTCAACTCTGCATAGTTAAGAGATTCTGCTTCTCTTGCTAATGATTTGCACCATTGGGCCGTGCTAGAAGCAGGACGAGTGCATGCCTCTCATGACCCAGCTGTCTCCTGGCTCACAAGGATTGTTTTTTAGCTCTCTTAAAGGCACCATACATTGGGCTTCTGGGCTAAAGCCTGAGGTGGTGGTGGGAAGGGGCAGAGGCAGCCAAGGCAAGACGGTTGGTGAAGTGAGCAGGAGTTGAGAAAACCTTGGGAGTGTTGGAAGCGTGAGTACTGTTTGTGGGGTACTTGGGAGAAGGGATATTTCATGAGTAAAATGGAAAATGTCAGTCTTAGATGCCTAAAAAGGAGGAGAAAGGGGTTAGAGAAGCAATAAGCTAGGAAGCAAGTCTATTTAAGAGAGATTTTGGATGTCCTTTTCTGGGCTGAAACACCCTAGAGAGACAGAGGGAGACAGAATTTGTCTTTGCTTTGAGTGGGGTTGGGGATCCTTGTCTGTGTGGGAGGCCAAGCGAGGGGTCAGATGATCTCTGCAGGTGGACCTTGCAGTTTCTAACTGCCTGGACACACTTACGACATGGTGGACATGAACTCACACTCTTTCTACCAGAACATAATCTGAGGCGACGTTCTGAATGCCCTGGATCCAAGGTGCAAGATCCAAGGCACCGAGTGTCCAGCAGATGGTCAGCTCCTGGAAGCAGTGATCAGATGGCCCTCACGTGTAAAGATCAGAGCCACTGAGCTTAAAGCCTCCAGACTCTGTTAAGAGTGCTCAGGAGTTGTGAACTTTACATTTGATTTTTAAGGCAATTACCTTGTGACAATATGCTAAAGTCCTGCTGAGGTGATCACATCTGCACAGATATAATAGGAAGCTTTACTTCTGTGCTAAAGAAAAGGAAATTCACAGTTTTAAAATAAAAATGTTTATGTCTTAGAACTTTCTAACAGCCTAGAAAAGCATCTCAGTAAAACTACATTTATGTGACTTTTTCCCCCAGAATGGCTTTTATCTTTTAATAGTTAATTATTTCATGAGGCCAAAAGAGGCTAATCAATTGAGAACAGCTGGAGCATGGCAGCCAGAGCCTGGAAGAAGTGAGAGATAGCACTGATGCAGAAACTCTGTGGTGCTTTCCGGATGGGAGCAAGAGCATTTCAGGGGCCAGAACCAGAGGGTGGCTGACTGGGAAGAGTGGCCCTGCTGGCGGAGTATGGGGAAGCACCTGCAGGCTTGCCTGTCTTCCTAGATTCTGGGGGCAGATCCTGTGCATTATTCTAGGTCACCCTATCCTTGCTTCCAACCATAGGAGAGATGCAGGCAAGGTTGCAATTTTTGTGATGTTTTTGGTAAAGTATACATGTTTGTGCATAGTTTGGGACAAAAGGCAGCATTATGTGCTTTATATCATGATGCAAAGTGGAGCTCTCTCCCCACTCCCATCATTACAGAGCCCAGTCCTCGTTGGAGCAGGCCCAAGGAGACTTGGGCCTGGGGTGGATCCAGGCTCTTTCAGGACCAGCAAATGGCAGATTACCTCCTCTTGAAATATAAGTGGAGCTAGTTATTTTTTGCCTCTTTAAGTCCCAAGTTAATCCTAACATTGATGTTAATGGTGATATTGGTTTATTGGCTCCATTTCACAAGACTTCCTTTCAGGAGAAATAGAAAGGCATCCTGTTCTCAGGGCTGTAACTGTAGATATCCATTTTGAGAGGGAGCTTCTGTTAACAGCTGTGACAGGTCTTATCTTCCCTTCTGTGATTTCTACTTGCAATAAGGAATTCCTCCCCCATTCAGAGGGGAGTGCCTATTGTAACTTTTTCAATACAGGTTTCCCCAAGCAGTTACAAATTAGCAATACTAATAAAACTTCTGCAACTCATTCTTCTCCTGACATGAGTACCTTGACTTGGTATTTTAGTTAGCGATGTGTTTTGTTACCCTCTAAAAATGGCTTGAACAAATGAGGGGTAGAGTTGCTTCACATAACAAGTTTGAAGGTAGGCAGTGTGGGGCCAGCACAGTGGCTCAGCAAGGCCCTCAGGGACTTGGGCTCTTTCTTTCTGCTTTGCCTTCCTTAGTGGGTGGTCTTTTACATCATGTTTATCACCTCATAGTTACAAAATGGCTGCATTCTCTTCAAGACCCAGGCAGGAAGAAAGAATCAAAGATAAAGGTAAAAAGTGAAGGAAGGGCTTTTTTCTTGTTGGGCCTCTTCTCCCAGCAGTTCTCTGCCTTTATCTTATTGACCACAATTATGTCACGTCTGTTAGTTGTAAGTGAGCCTGGGAAATGAGTATTAAGTTTTCCTATATCCACATTAATGAAAGGAAGGCAAAGGGAAAAGTGAATGCATGTTGAATGAACCAACCTACATTATCTACCTCAAGGGCTCACAATAAAATATTACCGAATAGGACATACTGCTGAGGTATGCCTCTTGGAAACAAAGTAGGGTTAGCAAGAGTAAGCTTTTAATTTAACTGTTTTCTCACATGTAAGGAGCGGGTTATGGTGCTAGAAGAGTCTAGTCAAATGGGCTGTGGGAGTTGGGAAAAGAAAAGTCAGGATTGGACAAAAAAATCCATCCATGTGCCTGACCAGTGCCCTATAGGAGAAACTTGGCAGTACTAATAATAGCATGGAATGAAGGATGATCAAGTTTAACATCCCTAATTTTGGGAAGAAAAGTTAAAGAGAGCTAATTCAGATAGAAGAACTGACATGTGTCAAGGCTTATTCCAGGCACTGTTGAATTGTTCCCACAATAACCTGTGAGCCAGATACTGTTATTCATATTGAACAGTGAAGGGCACCAATTAATACTCAAAGAGGATACCTAGGAAGTGGAAGTGGAGGATTTGAGCCCAGATCTGCCTGAGCAATTCCAGGGCTCCGTTCATTACCCTCGGCTGCCTTAGGTATCCCAAGGCCCCACTGGGACAAGTCTGGCTCTTATTCCTCATGAAGATCCTGCCCAGGCATCCACAGACTTCTGGGGATGGCATCAGGCAGGGGACCCAAGAATACACATTCCCATTCCTACCAAATGTAGACTGCATATTGGGTGGTAATTTCTTCCAACCACTGTTCTTCCATTAGAATCTGAGCCCCTTAAGGGCAAGGACTGAGTCCTATTCACTGTTTTATCACCGGTAACTGGCATGTAGTAGGTACTCAATAAATATTTGTTAGATAATGAATGATTGTGCGGCTATAGTATTATAATACCAGTGTACTATGAGTGTTAAATGCTAAGCCACGGTAGATAATTATAAAATATTTCTTAAATAGTGCATGTGAGGTAGGACAATATATTTCCAGCTGATAGGATCAGAGAATAATTCATGGGAGAGTCAGACAGTGTTTGAGCCAGTCTTATATGACAGGTAGGATTTGGAAACACTCAAGTATGGGGAAAAGTGTTTTAGGTGGAGGAAACAGGGACAGGGTGGGAAAGTATGGACTATTTAGGGAGAGCCCAGTTTGAATGGAGGAAAGTCACAGCTGGGTAATAATAGATATTACTTGGGGGGAAAAAGGGTTGTGCTATCAAATATGATTGGGAAACATTGGGTTAAATAACTACATTATTTGTTTCAGAAGTTTTCAGAGCATTCAGAAATGCCACTGTGGCTCCAAATAGCATTTCTCAAACATTTGGCCTTGGCATCCTTTTTCTTGCAGAGCACTTCATGAAATGAATGTTCCACAGAACACATTTTGAGAAATGCTCATCTAGCTTAGCTCCATACTTATAAGCAAGGGAATTGAGACCCAGAGAAAAGAGGTGGGTTATTCAGGGCCACATAGCAGAACCTAGATTGGCACCCCAGTCAGATCACTTGGACCCTCCACCCCCTCATTCCCACCTCTACCTCCTAGTATACTGCTAGTTCGTAATATGTGTGAGGACTATATGGATATTAAGGATATTGTAGGGAACTTTTATTTGTCTAGAACCCAAACAACAAAAAAATCTTTGCTCAGGAATTTCCCCCAGTTTTGTACAGTGGTATTTTATATTCATTACCATGATGCTGGGCAGAGATGAGAGCTTCTGCACACTGTCATGGCCTGTGCGGCCTCCAGAACGTTGGGAAAGAGGTTCATGTCAAGTCTCTTTCCAGCTTGCCTGGAGGGCAAAGAAATGATCTTCTCCTGCATAGCTACCTCTAGGGAGAATTAGGGATTGGGGTGGTTTAGAGCCTGTGCCTCTCTCCTTGGCTCTTTCTTGCCCACAACCCTAAAACAGAACAGCTCCCTATAGGTGTCCATATCCTAATCCCTGGAACTTGCTACTATTTTACCTTCCATGGCAAAAGGGATTTGGCAGATATAATTAGATTACAGACCTTAAACCAGGGAGATTATTCTGGATTATCTAGGTGGGTCTAATCTATTCACAGGAGCCCTTAAAAGCAGAGAACTTTTTCCAGCTGGAAGCAGAAGAAATGTGGCAGAAAAGGGACGTCAGAATCGAATTGAGAAGGACTCGATGCTGGCTTTGAAAACAAAGGGGGCAACATGACAAAGAATGAAGATAGCCTTAAATTGCTGAGAGAGCCCTCCATCTGGCAGCCAGCAAGGAAATGGGGTCTCAGCCCTACAACCAGAAGGAACTGAATTCTGCTTTAAAGCTGAATGAGCATGAAAACAGATTCTCCCCCAGAGGCTCCAGATAAGGAAGGGGACTCAGGCTGGCTGGCACTTCAATTTCCACTCAGTGAGACCCAGAGTGAGGAAGCATTCGAGCCCACCCGGATTTCTAACCTCTGGAAAGTAGATGATAAGTTTGTGAGGTTTTAAGCCTGTAAATTTATGGTTAATTTATTTTTGGCAGCCTGAGAGAAAGCCATATTAACATAACCAAAGTGGAATCCTTGAAGGGAAAAGAGGTTAGGCACTGCAGGGCCTGAGGTGTTTGGGGCTGAGTGTGAATGACTTTTAGTGCTGTTAAAAACCCAGCTGTTTAGAGGCTTTCACATCATTCCCTCCCAGCTGGAGCCTCCCTGTATCTACCCAAAGTGAGGTGGTGGTTGCGGGGGAAGGGTGTTAGAGGCTCAGAAGGCTACTCCAACATAGGGCCTCTTGTGTCTTCTCTACCGTATCCATGTGCTAGATGACAACCAAATTGTAGGGTCTCCGTCATAATTAACCCAGGCCCTCTGTAATTCCACTAATAGTTGATACTGGTGGGTATATCACTTGAATTTCAAGAAAGGGGCTGCTAACTCACTCATAGGTTGAAGTGTAATTATTAAGGAAGATATCACTAAGGACTCCTGCTGTTTGAACAGTCCAGACTTCTAAGGGAAGCCTTTAACTTTTCAACAGAGAACATTTCCCAGAAGGGAGCCATTAGTCTAGGAGTCCAAAATAAACCTTACTGTGCTTTAGAAAGAATTTGAGCTTCCATGGTAGATAACCTGAGTACCCTTAGATCTTCTGAGTCTTGGCACTCTTTTGTTTCTAAATGTGGAGGAAAGTGTTTGCATTCTTTTACTTTACTAAAATAAAAGGGAGACAGGGAGAAGGGCTCAGTTTTAATGGCCTTTCTTCTTTTTCCATTTTGTTTGATTTTCTGAAACTATTTGAAGTTATAACATAATAGATCTAATTATTTAACACATGGAAATTTTTGCATAACATCTTATCTCAGATGAGGAACACGTTGTTATAAAATACTTTCACTTTTAAAAAGTTGAGGAGTAATTCTTATCTTAAAATCTGGTGGAAATTCTGTACTGGTTAAAAGTGCAGGTAAAATCAGAAAAGTGTCTTGGGTTACTTAGAACAAAACATCCTTTTTTTTATTAAACATGAGTGTATTTGCAGGCTATTTTATTTGTCCTCTATTGTCATCTCTAATGCACATGGAAGATACCTTTCCCAGTGTGATTCAATACGGGTGCCCAAGAAGATAGCCTCAGATTTCATGTGTCTGGGTAATTAACTGCGTTTGAGTGGCTCAGTTAAACCATTTGAAGTTCAATGATGCATGAATTTCTGGCAGACTGCCTAGCACAGAGCCCATAAACACACTTGTATAGGGACTAAACATTTTTATAGTAGAGAAAATTTTGTGTTTTAAATATGAAACAAGTACTGTTACGATTAGCTTTGCCTAGAATTTAATCTATGGCAAATTCATGTTTTGGTATGACACAAAAAAAGTTCTGATGTGAGTGCTTTCCAAAGAAATCTTTCCTCTGCTTTGTATATTTGGTGGCACAGTCTCTTGTGGACCTTCAAATCAAATAAAAAATTCAAGTGCCCTGAATTAAAAGGTCAGAATTTAAATTGAGCAAGATCTCTTGGAATTTGAGTGCTTTAAAAATGTAAGATAAATGTAAATATAAGAATGATAGTTCATTTTTTCCCTTAAAGGTACAGTTTTTATGTAAAACCTTAATTTTGTCCCTGCAAATTTACTAGAAACATTCAGATAGCAAAATAACACACTCAAATTTTGATGAAAGATGCTTTTAGTTGAAGGGTTTTCTCAGAGGACAGAGCAAACACAGGCTTAGACCAGGCAAATTGTGACTTGATTTTTTTTTTTTTAAGGAGGTACTGGGAATTGAACCCAGGACCTTGTACAAAGGAAGCAGGTGCTCAACCACTGAGCTACATCTGCTCCCTGCTACTTGATTTTGGTTCTGCCTTTTCTCACTTGGTGACATGAAGTAACAAACTTTCTTTGTGTCTGGCTGTGTTTTCTCTAAATGATCATGATACCAAGCCTCACCTTAAACTCACTGATGACCACCTTCAGGATTTGTAGTGACTACATTGTTTGCTGCCCTGAGTCACACCTTTATTCAGGGCACAAGGACTGGTGGCTGTCACACTTTTGTTGGCTTGTGCTTCCTATAGCCACCAACCCTGGGGAAAAGAACCTCACTGGATAGGCCAGTGTGTTGACACCAAATCTCTCTCTCATTAGAGAGTACAACGTTTAGGTTTATTTTAATTTTACTAAATCTTCCAACTAACAATCTGTAGCCAGCAAATTTTAGGAGTCTAGTTTCCCTTTTTGAAGTCTTCTCAAGTATCACAGGCTGTGGGAAGTGTTTGCTTGGCCCCCTCCAGCTGCCTCTCTTCGTCTGGTGAAACGCAGTTTTGCCATGTCCATATGTGCCGTGGATATACCTCTTGGTATTTTACAGTGGGACTCGGGTATTCTCATCTCCTGCATCAGCCAGGAATTGGCACTTCCAGCCACATTTCTTTGCTGATATAAAACTGCCTTCTAGAGGACTTTTGCCTGAGTCACACAGAGGAGGCCTTTGTGTCCTCACATGAAAAAAACACTTCCTTTTCTTCAGAATTTTGATGAGGTCTTAGATTGCACAGACTTATTGTTGAACTATTGTCACCAACAGCCAGGAGCAAACCACATTTCTCTAGGTGTTTGCCCCTGTTGGCCAATGGCTTTCTAGGCCACTGACATTAGGCACTAGGGGGAAGAGATTGATTACCTGGGGTTATGTGAATTTACATCTATCCTGTTGGAAGCTGATTCTAGTCACAGTTGTAGCACTGCAAACTATAAGGGGCCTGCCTTGGACTTTTACTGGATGCCATAAGCTTTTTTTTTTTTTTAAGATTTATTTATTTATTCCTCCCACTCCCCACCCCCACCGTTGTTTTTGTGCTTGTTGTCTGCTCTCTGTATGTTCTTTTGTGTCTCCTTGTCTTCTCTTTAGGCAGCACCAGGAACCGATCCTGTTTCCACCGAACTTTTGGTGGAAAACTCTGGAGTGGGAGAGAGGCACTCAATCTCTTGCTCTACCTCAGCTCCCTGGTCTGCTGCATCTCTTATTGTCTCTCTTCTGTGTCTCTTTTTGTTGCGTCATCTTACTGTGCCAGCTCTGCGTGGGCCAGCACTCCACCCAGGCCAGCACTCCACGTGGGCCAGCTCACCGTGCGTGCCAGCTTGCCTTTCACCAGGAGGCCCTGGGAATTGAACCCTGGACCTCCCATATGATAGACGGGAGCCCAATTGTTTGAACCACATCTGTTTCCCTGCCATCAGCTTTTTTTTTTTTTTTTTTTAAAGATTTATTTATTTTTATTTATTTATCCCCCCCTTGCTGCTTGTGTTGCTGTGTCCATTCGCTGCCATTCGCTGCGTGTCTTCTCTGTGTCCGCTTATCTCCCCCTTGCTGTGAGGTTTTGCCGCATCAGCCCACCGCACCGCTCAGGCCGGTGTGCCCTCACAAGGAGGCCTCGGGACGTGAACCCGGGCCTCCCATATGGTAAACGGGGGCTCTATCCACTGAGCCACACCCG
>JAQZBX010054719.1:0-18589 GCA_029593785.1 Cabassous unicinctus
CCACCAGGGGGTGGGGCTCAATGCCCTACTGACTGACATGGCCCAGTCAACACCCTAATCATAATTCAATCATGCCCAGATTAACAGATTAGATTACAGGCATGATACAATTATATTTTTGGAATTCATAATTACATTAAATTCCCCAACGGTTACAGATGTCTACAGAGAGTCTTTCTGAGTCTTTATCTCTGAAAGGGCCAGGAAAAGTGCCTATCATACCAGCCACAGTAGAAAACCTCATAATTCATATGATATAGGATAGAGTACTTGGAAGGGTTTGCCTCAGTGCTGGAAAAAATTAGCCATAGACTAAAGGCCACTTGGCTCTTGCCTAACAAAGATTAAAAGCAAGCCTCAAAAGGATCAAACTGTTTGCAAATAACTTAGACCCAGATAAAATCTCAAGAATATTTTTTAAAGTACAAGAATATCTAGGACCCAACAAAGTAAAATTCACAATGTCTGGCATCCAAACAAAATTACCAGGCATGCAAAGAAGGACGATATGATGAATAAATAATAAGAAAAGTCAATTGAAATTGACCCAGAAATGACACAGAAGGCAGAGATCATTGGATAGTATTTTTTTAAAGCAAGATCCACCTATATGCTACTTACAAGTAACTCAGTTTAAGTATAAAGACACAACGAGGTTAAATGTACAACAATGGAAAAAGATACACCATGCTAACATTAATCAAAAGGAAGTTGGAGTACAAATGTACAATACTAATACACAGTGTTAATAATAGGGGGTGTATTAGTCAGCCAAAGGGGTGCTGATGCAAATTACCAGAAATCTGTTGGCATCTATTAAAAGGGTATTTATTTGAGGTAAAAGCTTACAGTTACCAGACCATAAAGCGTAAGTTTCTTCCCTCACCAAAGTCCACTGCCACGTGTTGGGGCAAGATGGCTGCCAACGTCTGCCAGGGTTCAGGCTTCTTGGGTTCCTCTCTTCCTGGGGCTCCGTTTCTCTGTGGGCTCAGCTCCTCTGTTTCCTCCACAAGGACAGCTGTAGACTATGAGGCTCTCTAGGCTTTGTCTCTCTCCACAAGGCCAGCTGTGAACTGTCAGTTGAAGGGCTCATCTCTTTCCCTGGAGCCTTCTCTCCTTCCTCACGACCAAGGTTCTCTGTGTGCAGGCTTCCCCGGGCTCCAGCATTAAAACACCAACATCAGAACTCCAACTCAAAAACTCCAACTCTGTCCTTTGCCATGTCTTTTATCTTTGATTCCCCACCCACCAAGGGGCGGGGCTCAATACCCTATTGTCATGGCCCAATCAAAGCCCTAATCACAACTTAATCATGCCCAGATGAACAGACCAGTTTACAAACATAATCCAATATCTATTTTTGGAATTCATAACTATATCAAACTGCCAAACTGCTACAGGGGGTGTATGGAAAAAATATACCAAGTGTATGTTACGGACCATCGTTAGTGGTAATAGTCTGATCATGTTCTTTCATAATCTATAAAAAATGTTCCACAACAATGTAAGGTGTTGGTGAAGGGGTGATGTATGGGAACCCTGCACACTATGCACACTGTTTTGTAAGCTTACTTCTCTAATTAAAAAATAATAATAAAAAAAGAAGTTGGAGTAGATATATTAATACTAAACAAAGTAGATTTCAGTGCAAAGAATATTACCAAGGGTAAATATGGTCATTTCATGATAAGTGGATCAATTCATCAAAGGCAAATTCTAAACATTTATACACCTATTAACAGAATTTCAACATATATGAAGACAAAATCAATAGAACTCCACAAAAAATAAACACCACAATTGTAGTTGGAGATTCCAGCATCCTTTCTCTATAACTGATAGATCAAGTAGACATAAAATTAGTATAGATAAAAGAGGACTTGAACAATTCTATCAACCGACTTGACCTGATTGACATTTAGAGAATAGGCCACCCAAGAACAGCGCAATGAACATCTGTTTTGAAGTGCACATGAAACATTAGCCAAGATAGACCGTATTCTGGGCTATAAAGGAAATCTCAACAAATACATTTTAAATGATTAAAAAATACAAAGAATATTCTCTGATGACAATGGAATTAAATTAGAAAACAATAGCAAACTCATGATAAGTGCAAACACATGGGTGAATCTCAACTGCATTATGCTAAGTAAAAGAAGCAAGGCTCAAATGACTACACACTGAACGAGTCCATTTATATGACATTCTAGAACTATAGGGACCAAAATCAGACTAGTGGTTGCCCAGGGCTGAGCTTGAGTGAAAAGGTCTGATTACAAAGGGACTGGTGTGACTATTTTGGTGTGATGAAACTTATATCTTGATTGTGGGGGTGAACATACAATTGTATGCATTTATCAAAACTCACAGAACTGTACACTAAAAAGCATGAATTTGCTATATGTAAATTATAACAATTTTAAAAGTGAAGGGAAAAATTCAATAACATTCATATACACAAATAATTAGAAGATAAAATAAATGAGAAAACCTCATTTACAATAGCAAGAGAAAAGATAAACATATTTAGAAATAAACTGAACAAGAAATGTTCTTTGTAAAAAAAACTATAAACGCTCTTGAAAGACACAGAATTAGGCATGTCTTGTTCCTGGTTAGAATGTCTCTACATCACCAAGATATCAGCTTTCTGTAACTTAATTTGTAAATTTAATGCAAACCTAATAAAAATTCCAAAAAACTTTTTTATGACATTAGATAAGTTGATCCTAAAGTTCATAAGGAAAAATAACACACAAGAACTGTTATGAAAACATGGAAAAGAAATTGCTCTGCAGGGAGACTAACTCTGACATTAAAACACACTATGAAACCTCTCGAATGAATGAACAGATCAATGGAAGGGAAGGGAAGTTCCAGAAATAGGCCCAACTACACATAAAAAATCTAGTATATGATAAAGATGATCTATGATAAGCTTTTAAATAAATGGTGTTGGGACAACAAGAATACCCATTTGAAAAAAGATAAAATAAAATCCATTCCTCAAACCACACACAAGAATAAACTCCAAATGAATTCAGAGACCTAACTATAAAAAATAAAACAATACATGTACTAAAAGAAAATGGATGAATTCCTCAGTAACGTGGGTGTAGGGAAAAGCTTTTAAAATATGACTAAAAAGTCCAGATGTAATACAATAAAAGATTGGTGAATTTTAGCACTTAAAAAAAAAAGACCAAACTTTTAAATGAAAACAAACAAACAAAAAAAACACCGTAAGCAAACAAATGACAAATGACAAACTGAGAGGAAATAGTCACAACTTATATCAAAGGTAAAGGATAAATTTATAAAGAACTTTTAAAATTTGAGAGAAAAAAAAAAGGGACCAGAATAAGATGAGCTGCGCCCTACTCTTTTCCAGGACGCGCAGTTCCACCTCAGCGTGGTAAGCGCCTCCGTAGAACAGTGCGTTCTAAGAGACTTGGGGTCGAAGAGCCGGGTCACCCTCCTTACGTCAGCCGCCCGGGCACCCCCGCGCGCCTCACCGTCCTCGCGGGAAAAGAACGCCCGAAAGCGGGGTGGATTCCCTCCTCTGCTCCCTTTCTCTTTGGCTCTGGAAGTGCACCTGCAACTTGGTGCGCGATTGCAAGTTCTTCGCGGGCGTCGGAACCCCATGACTCTTAGATCAGCAGCTGGAAGTAGCTGGGCGCAGCTGCTCAGCTCCTTCGGGCCCGCCCGAACTGCCAGTCCCGCCCCACCACAGGCTTGGGCCTTTAGCTTCTCTCTCTCTTTCTGATGAAAACTGCATGTGCCGCAGTTTGCCGTTTTGGGTTGCAAAACAGCTGCCTCGGGATTAGGGCACCCTTTTGGGCTGGATGTTACCATCATACAAATCCTGGGTCAAAATGAAGGCTCTGCAATTCATTTGTTGTGTGGCCTCAGCCAGTTGCATCTATACAATGGGCATAACCATAACTACTTCATAGTTATTATCACAAGGACTAAATGGGATAAAGTCTGAAGAGTGCCTGGACATAAAATTAAATCAACTCAATATTAGTTCCCCTTTCTGCTGGACATCCCACTCCTACCCACCCCATTTTTCCCATATGCACATCTTCAGAAAAATACACTAGATCCTTTTTTGTCCCCGCTAAAACAAGGCTAGAATCAGGAATCCCTTTAGCCTAAGTGACCTGACAAGACATTTAATTCAACTAACATGCTCTGAAGGCCCTTGATATGCCTAGGACTGTGCAAAGATTATAAAGATGAGTTAGAGACAGATCCCTTCCTTCTGGGATGAGGGTGGAAGTAAGGGAAGGGAGAAGCAACAGACTAATTCACACTTACTTGGTGTATCAGGACCGTATGCTCAAAATGGATACTTGAAGGGAGTTTAATAAAGGGATTACTTACCCAAGAGTAGGCATAGTAAGAGATGGTGAAGCAGTCTCACCTCCCCTCTAGGCTGAAGGGGCAAGGGAGAGGGTTCATACTGAACCTAGTGCCCTTGGACAGGAGCCACCGCTGCTTTTGGGAGACAGCAAGGGAAAAGGTACCCCAATCGCTCTCTCTTGCTGCTCTCCAGTCTCTTGCTGGTGCCTCCCATTGCTGCTGATTAGCAAGCAGGGGGCAGAGGGTGGAGTCCATGCAGTCCTTAGAGGTCAGCTCCCCGTACCAACCCCAGGGCAGACAGAAGGGTGGAGAGTGGATTTGGGTATCATGCCTGCTTTAAGCATTAGAGATACATGTAAGCATTAGGAACACATATATTGATTTGTTGTAATTTGGGGACAAGATTGGAGGTAATTTTCTACAGTAGTGGCATTTGAGAGAGTCCTTGGAGAGTGAGTAGGAGATTTTTAAGAGACAGGAAATGAAGTGGAGGGGCATTCCGGAGAGAGAACACCCAGAGCAAAGGCCAGAAGAGCGAAAGTATACACTGTGCTTAGGTAAAGTTGATAGTCTGGTGCGACTGGACCTTTGGGGCTTGGTAGGGAGGTAGGGACATGCGCTAAGCAAAGCAGAACTAGAAACACCTGTTGACCGTGCTGTGGCATTTGAACTTCGTTTTCTAGGCCAGTGGTCTTCAAAATGTGGTCCCCAAAGCAGCAGCAGCAGCATCACCTGGGAACTTGTTTGAAATGTAAATTCTTGGGCCCAAGCTCAGACCTACTGAGTCGAAACCGTGTTGAGGTCACCAGCTGACTGCAAAGTGAAATCAAGTTTGAGAAGCACTGGCCTGCACCTCTGGAAGCTACTGAAGGCATATCATCAGAGGAGTGATGAGATCAGAGCTGTTTTGTCAAAAGGGAGTTTGAAGTGGGTGGAGGCAGGGGAATGGGGACAGACATCGACTCATTAGGAGATAGTTCAGTAGTTCTGGTGAGAGAACTATGAGGACCCCAGCTGAGCAGGTATGAAGCAGGCTAATAAGATAGGGAATCAACAGATGGATCTGGAACCTGGCAAGAAGTCCACGTGGATATCGATACCCCCAAGATGGCTGCTGGAAGACCCTCGCGAATGAGATTCCCTCCAGAAGCCAAGAGAAACCCAGGATATTCTCCAGGGACATTATCATTGGGCCCACCTGAGGGATTGATGAGTGGGGTAATCAGAAAACAGCAAAAGCTGGAACTCCTCCCATGCCATTAACAAAGGGGTGGAATAATTAACAGTTTAAAAAGCAGGCACAAAGGTCGAATAACTCTCTTCCGAGCCCCTCTTGGCTTCTGTGTCCTGCTCTTGCTCTTGTCCTGCTCTTGTTCCCCCTGCACGGATCAACACGCAAGTAAAACCTGGACATTTATAATCTTTAATGGGAAATTGTAGTCTATAAATCAGCCCTCTTTAACACTCTTCAGCCCCTTAGTCTCTATTGGGGACACGTGATCTGTAATTTCCCCCCATTTCTCTTCCCTCCCTACCTTAATAAATTGCTGGCCTAACTAACCTGACGTGCTCTTGAAATTCATTTCTGCAGCATAGTCAAGAACCTAGACAAAATCCGGTAACAGGTAGATTTAAAGTGAAGAAGAGGCAGGACTGGTGACTTAATGGGCATGGGGGATGCGAGAGGGAGAAGCCAAAGGCTCTGCTTTAATGTACTATAAATGTAATATATTTTACATTGTCTGTTTTCCCAGGAAATAATACTCAGTTTCTTCCTCTGTAAAATGAGAAGTTTAAACAAGATGATTTCTGGGTCCCTTTCAACTCAAAAGGCTGAGTAAATAAAGCTGCTAAGTGACCTGCTGTGTCTTTTCAAGGCTGGTTGAGAAGCAGGAGTCAAGGGCGATACCAATTGCATTGTATTGCATTGCATTCTACCTTGCCTCTTTGCCTTTACCTTCATTCCCCAGGGCTTGCACCTCCCAAATTGTTAGCATCTTAATCTTTGCTTCAGCCCTGCATTTAAAAAGCCCCAGGGCCCAATCAACACAAAAAGAAATAGTGCCCTACTCCCATATGGAAATCAAAACAAAAACAGTACTAAAGTATAAAGTAAGTGTAAGGAAGTCCAACCAGGGTCCAATTTTTCTCCTAATGACTATTTTGATGCTATTTTTTTTTTTTTTAAAAACACCAAATATCTCAATATTGCTTTTTAATTCTTTTTTACTTTGGAGAGGAGAGTGCCCCTGATTCGCTGACGCTCAGTGAGCCATGTGGTTAACCCAGCACTGATGTCAGGGAGGTGAATCAGAAACTCTAGGAGTAAGGAGAAGGCAAGTATAGCTTGATAGGGTATTACATATGCTTTCTGTAGGAGAGAAGAGGTGAAACCTGCAGACTATTTTTATCTTTGTAGTAACCCATGTGTTAAGGAAGAAAAGTATTGAGAAATGTGGTTTTCACAGCTGAAAGTGGTAGCAGTGACATCTATCTATAGTTGTTAAAGTTCTTCTGTGATACAACTTAGCAAACAAGTACACACTGTGTGTACAAAATCAATCAAAGACGTCCATGCACATGGTATATTTTAACATGTTGTAGGAAATTCCCAAAATATCAACCTAAGGAGAAAAAAAAAGAATGGGGAAAAAACACAGTTATCTGTTCCTGATATGGATTTAATTTTATTTAACAGATGCAGATGATACCACCTTTTCAAAGAGCAAAAGCACTAATCCAGTGCTGACCAACCGCACATGGCATGATCACGAGCATATGCACACATACTGCAATCAAGGATCTGAAACCTAACAGAAACCAACCTTTTTGCTTTTCTAGAGCAAATGTAGCTAGCTAAAAGATTAGAAGATAGATACAAAATAGTCAATTGAACAAAAGGGCAAAATGACTTTAATGAATCACCAAAAACTAAACAAATAATCTGACAGAAAATAATGATAATAATGATTCAGCCCAAACTTCCTCAACTCTGGACAAAGGAAAAGTTTCTGGGTTTTTAAGTTCTTTTATAGGACTTCCTGCGGGGAAAATGTGTTTTGAGCACTATGCAGTAATACATTTTTGAGGTAAGCCCAGAATAATGGGTACTCTTCTGCCTGCTTCATGGAGGAAAAACAAGACTACCTGGTTCAACTCTCAGCACTTCTACTTACTAGCTAAGTGACTTTTGTCAAGTTACTCATCTTCTCTGTGCATCAGTTTTCTTGTTTATAAAATAGGGATACTAATAGTATCAATCACACAGATGTAAAACTCTTATAAAGGAGGCAAAATAAGTACTCAATGCATATTAGCTATTATTATCTGATCCAGGAGACCAAAAATTAACATCTGTGTGTATGTGTAACTCTAGGAAAAGAACAAGACATCTTATTCACCATTTTTGGAGAGAGACTGGGACACGGGTAACCATATAATTTGCTACTATAACTTCCTTCTAGCTTGGAGAATCATTTAAACATAAAATGTGACATGTCATATATTCCTCACAGTATTCTCAACTCTCTGCTTTTTTTCCTCTGTCCAGAAAGAGCAATGGTGAGAAAGATTTTAAGGGAAAATGTGATTGTGGTGATACACAGTAAAGGGATGAAAAACTATAGTGGGGGCTACAGTTACTATGTAAATGATAAGCTATGGAAATTGAAGTAAGGTTATTTATCTATTAAAACTGTAAGTACAATAATATTCGTAAGAAAAAGAATGTTCAGAAATGAGTAGCATTACTGTGGCCAGGCAATGGCAGGTTACACAGATCAGGAAGGAATAGGACCAAATTAGGGCCCTGGACAGGCTTGAGATGCCAAGTGTTTCTGAGTAAGAAACTCAGTTTCCAATCAGTGGTGAGGATTCCAGAAATGGCTTCCTTACTCCTGACTATGCCAAAGATTTGAGGAGCATATTATCCTCTGCAAGGTTACAGAAAACTAATTCAGACAAAATTTTTTAGCACCAAATGTATATCAGGCAGAGTCTGGTAATGACACAGATGTCATTAAAAATAATAGCATCATTCCATTTTTTCAAAGGGTTGCACAATCTTAACTCCTGGACACTTTTCTGGCTAAAGGGGAGGGAGGGGAATATGGGTCTCTAATTTTCCATAACTAAGCTTCCCCCAGCCCCTGCTCCTCTTTCATATTAGGATTTCACTTGTACAGGTAGAGATTAAAGAAAAAACAAACAAAGGACCAGCCCAGAGATGGCTATGAAAAGAAGACTGATAGGCAGCTAGGAGTCCAACTCAAGAACAGGGAAAATGATTTCAGACTCACAGCCCAACACCCCAACCTTGTCCCCAAGGATAACACAAGAATGATGCATGACACCTCTGTAGCAAAATTACACAGACCTTTGGGGCTTCTGTCCTCCCTAAAAAGTAACACTCCAGAAATGACAAACTTGCAGATTCTTACTCTTACACAAACCACTTCTGGAGATCAAAATTTTTAAAAGATGTTTCTACTTAACCATTTAGATGTTTTTTACTCTGCCTCCTCAACTATATCTTTGAAAGTCTGGCTCAAGACATCCTTTCAGCAGTCTTCTTACTCAATTCCTTTAGCTTTCAGTTCATCTTTGACACGTTTCAGATAATCAGGATCAGGGTAGCCATACCTGCAGGAAAAATCCTATTAGCATCATCTCAAATGACTAAATATCTGTATAGCAGATCATTGGCATCTGAGTATTTAACATTTGGTGTTGCAAACATTCATAAACAATCTTGAAGGATGATTTATGATCACTTGTAAGTGTGGAGATGTGACTCATTAGTGAGTGAACCTAGCTGTCTGGTCAGCATCTACCTTCCAACAAGGTTTATTTTTAGGTTCAGTTCATGGTAGGCAATGACTCTCATAAAGTCATAATATACTATATTTTATGATATCACATGTACTGTAAGATTTTCAAATTTGGGGATTTGCAAAATTCTCAGGATGTATTCCTTTTTGAATACCATGGGTCTGAGGTATTCTGAGTTTCACAAAGATCTATTGGATTGCCTGTAAAACAGCTTCCATACCCATTAGCCTCCTTTAGACTGAGACTTTTTCTAGAGGTCTATTAGCTAAATGAATTTAGGTCCTCTATGGGTTGATGGGAGGAGAGGGTAGAAGGAAGGGTGACCTAGAAGAAAGCAAAGTAGATAACATTTCTAGGATCTATCCATCAAATAGACATGGAATCCCAAATTAAATTGATTTAGATTCCATTCATCTTGGGTTCTGAAGCCCTTTGCCCTTTGATGCAAACTTTAATAACTGTATGATACTTTGTAACTTTGTGGTTGAGAGAGTAGAAGCTGATAGGAACTAATATTTCTGCCTTTGAGATTATCATCCTAGATTAGCATCTCTCAAAATACTTCACTATACGCAATCCCACTCCATAAATAAAGTCCCATTTTATCCAACACCCTCGAATGGACATATTTCATGATCTTTAAATTCTGTTTAGCAACCATTACATTTCAAAAGGCCCTCACCTTTCTGGTCCCCCATGAGAGGATGTTTTGTGGTGGATATCATTCCATGTAATGACATCTGAGGCTCCTGTAACTCGAGACTCCCCCACAGTGAATATCAGCTTTTGATCAAAGGCCTTACGAAGCAGTTTCAAAACTTCATTTCCTTCCTCATTATTGGGCAAGAATGCAGTTCGCTGTATGCCAGAATATCCTTTTCCTGGATTTGGGTGCTTATTCTGAATGAAGAAAAGAAAACGTCATGTGAAAATACTCCCCTGTCAAATGTTACCATAGGTATAGATGTGCTTATTTGCAGTAGAGCAGCTTAAAAACAAGAAAAGCATTGACGGTTTGTTCACATCCCCAATAATCCATGTTTCTCCTCCTTCCCCAAATTCGTGCTGGGAATACTATCTACCCTCCCGACTGCCCCCACCATACTCACCCACCTTTTCTCTGCCTTGAGACACAGACACAAAATCTACCTAAGTTATAAAAAACCCTTGTGACCTTTATAACTATTTCAAGCCCTTTCATGTGGCCCTGGAGATAATTCCATGGGAAATCTATTGTCCACATAGGCAAGAGAACAGTCTCTTTTCCTCTGGTAATCTTAGCATAGTGGAAAGAAACCCAGGGACTTCAGAAATACTTACTGTTTGGATGCCTCCTTTCATATTATAGAGAATCAAAATAGAGCCACAGGATTCATAACCTGGAAGTCCTGATGGTAAGAAAGTGACACTCATGGTTCCATCTGGCTGATTCCCTTTCTGGACCCCGTAACAAGTCAGACACACAGGACAGACTGGCTTATATGACATGGCTTTGCTGATACAAGGGGTGCAAAATTCATGCTTGCACTTCGGTAGCACTTGTTTGTTGGTAATGGTTTCCATACAGATGACACATGAGTCCTTTACCTTTTTGTCCACTCCTGAGGCCCCAGAACTGGCAGAGTCCTTGAATGGAGGTGACACCATTTTTGAATCATTACTATCAATGTCCATGGGTGTTTCATGATTCTCATTCCATTTCTCTCCAGCCAACATTCCCCCTGTCTTTAAGACATACTGTTTTGCTTTTTCAAGGTGATTGGGCAAACCAGTCAGAGTTACCGACTCTTGAGTTGGTGCAAAGTGTACATATGGATGCCTTTTGCTAAAGTCATCAGTAAACTTAGTCCCAAGCAAGTGACTTCTCTCTTTGCCCAAAGGTTTCAGTGAAACAATTTCTCTCAGCAGCTGACATGAGGCAAGTTGATAGGCATCTATGAAACTTGCATAAGCATGCACAGATAGATCTACCTCCTTGTCCTTGGGTTCAAATAGAATGCAGGTTCTCTGTGCATTTGAAGTTTTCTCCAAAACCCTGCTGCAAGTATATTTTTGCTCTATCTCTGATATCTCCTGTTGTAATTCAGCTTCTAAAAGCTTATAGTGAACTGTGTCAACCTCAATTCCATTCATCATGTATTTGGGAGCCAATATTTTCACAGGTGCCTTGACAAGACTCTCAGATATTTTGGAGGCAAGAATATGTTTGGCAGCTGAAATATCACCTTGGGTCCCAAGGAGAGTTAATTCGTTTCCTTTCTCCTTTATAAGGAGCTTTGTAAACTGGTGAGTCAATTCCTGTTTGATTTTATTTGCCTGCTTACTGTCTGCTAAAGAGAGACATTCTTGCTTCAGAGATTCCGTGTTCTTCTGAAATTCACTGACAAAAGACTCACGAGCTGCTTCTAGGTCACCTGACTGACTTGAGGTGAAGTCTAAATAGACCATATTTGGAGAACCTTCCCCTGTTTTGATGTTTATACCAAATCTTTTCTCTATTGAGTCTATTTTACCAGCACAGGCATATTTGAAGTATTCAAATAAAAGCAAGGGGACTTGAAAATTGTTGCTTTTTTCTTCTGATCTCGTTTTTGGTTTAGAAGGAGAAATGCCACTGTTCCAATCCTGCTGTCCAGGCGGCTCCCACTCTGTTGCTGAAGAGCAAGATTCACATTTCTGTTCACTTTCCAAGAGTTGCTCGCTCAAGAAGTGATGTATTTTTTCAATATCTCCGAAGTCACCACACACCTTTTCAATTCCATCATGACCCTCCATTTTTTTGACATTGGGACAGAGAATGGTTATGTGTTCTCTCTGTTCTTTGGAGAACAGGCTACAATTCAGGTCAGCTGTTACTGAAACAAAGATCTGTAATTTTAAAAGGAATAAATCAAATCACTCAGATGCCTAGACCTACAGTCTCCTCTTCAGGAGAACGCCTAGGGATTAGAGAAATAAACACTAAGCCTTCCCTTAGGATGGGACAACTTCTTTCATGAGGATGTGGCATGGTACAGCCCAGAGGTTCTTGGTCCTGTCTGCACATTAGAATCACCTGGGAGTTTAAAAAACAAAACACAAAAAACACACCAAGGACCTGGCCTCATCCCCAAAGATTCTGATGTAAATGGTTTGCAGTGTGGTCTGGTTATGAGCATTTTTTTTTTTTAATTATAAACACCAGTATCATTTTATTGTATTATTGGTATGTAACTCCACTTTTAACTTCTTACAGGTTCTAAAATTTAAATGCATAAAGAGTAATGGTAACATATGGGTGTTTTGTTTTGTTTTTAAATAGTGGGTAAAAATCAAATTTTTCACAATACAAACTAATATTTGTAAAATGATATATAAATATACATGCATATATGTGCATTTGCTTACATAAATGTTATTTTTTTAATATATATATATATATTTTAAAAGGTGCTTAGATTACCTAAATGTTACACAGAAATTACAGGGATTCCCATGTTCCCCACCTCCCACACCTCCCATAACATCCCACATAAACATCCTTCATTAGTGTGGCACATCACCTGCAATGGATATACACATCCTGGGGTTTTGCCACTAAGCATAGACCACAGTTCACATCGTAGACCACACTCTCTCCCACACAGTTCTGCATGGTATATGCTGATGTAAAATGGCCTATATCTATCGCCACAACGTCACTCAGGACAACCCTCAAGTCCTGAAAAAGCCCCTGAATTACTACTGCCATTCCCCTCCCTGCCCCGAAAGCATCTAGTGGCCACTGGCTCCACCTCACTGTTATAATTTCTTCCTGGTTATGAGCATTTTTAAAAAGCTCCCTGGCCAAGAAGTCTGGGTTCCAGGGCTTCGACTATCTGTTTGATCTCTGGGAAGAGGAGTGGAGGGAGAGTAGGCACTTCTGCTCTCTGGGAAAGTTGCTAAGGTTTCTCACAGAAGAGTCTGTGAACCTGGAAGGGAGCCATAGATTTGAGAGGGCCTACAATTGTTTTTCTTTTCTTCACCCCTCCCACCTTTCCTTTCCTTATTTATTTATTTTTAAACTAAATGCCTGTCTGGATGCAGTGTTGCTGGGCCCAATAAACCCTGGCCTTTCTAAGTTGAATTATAAGAGAGACACCAGATTAGGATAAAAAGGACAGAGGCAAATTGAATGTAAAATAAAAGCAAAAATTTTAATTTTTTGTTTTATCTCAAGGTCTCTGCACAGCTATTTCCTCTGTATGTGATGTCCTTCCCCTAGAACTTCCTTCAAAATATTTCCTGAATCCAGCCACTTGTCACACCTCCATCTGGACCACACAAGTCCAAGGCCATTATCCTCTTTCAGCTGGCTCACTGCAAACCCAGCTAATTGGACCCTGTGCTCCACTCTAGCCCCTTCGTACATTCTGTTCCCCACACAGGAGCCAGAGTGATCTTGAAAAAATTTAATCAGATCACTCGACTCCTCTAGCTCAAAATTATCTGATGAATCCCTTCACATTTAAGTTAAAATCTACACTCCTTACCATGACCTTCATCCCCATAAGACCAGGCTCCTGGGTATCTCCCCAAGCTCCTTTCTTAGCCCTCCCTTGCTTGCTCACTGCTCTCAAGCTACACTGGCGTCCTTGAAGTTCCTGTCACCAGGCCTTTGTGTTTATGCTTCCTTCCTCCTAGAATATTCTTTCCCCAGAAAGCCACTCAGCTAGTTCCCTCACTTTATTCATGCCTCTACTTAGATGTCACCTCATTTGAGAGGTTTTTCCTGACATCCTCTTTAAAATACTAGCCCTGTTATTCTCTGTCACTTACTCTGCTTTATTTTTCTTCCTAGTACTTATCACTTGCGGACATTTTATTATATATCTATCTGTTTAGTATTATTGTCTGTTTCCCTCACTAATATGTAAGATCCCTGAGGGCAGGGCCTGCCATGTTCTTGGCTGAATCCCAGCTCCTGTAATAGTGCCTCGCGTTCAGTAAGCATTTGATATGTATTTGTTGACTGACTCTATCCATGGCTGGCTCTTTTTTATCATTCAAGCCTTGATCCAAATGACCCCTCCTCAGAGAAGCTGTCTCTGACTTCTGGTCGGTCAGAAGTAGAACCACGTCATCCTTCGCTTCCTCACCTGGCTCTGTCACTCTCTAGGGCAAACCTTGTTTATTTTCTTCTTAGCACATAGCACTCCCTAAAATTGTTTTATTTATGTATTTTGTTTAGTTGCTTATTGTCTTTCTATGCAATTCCCCAACCCCAGTACAAGCTCCCTAAGAGCAGAGACCTTGTCTGTAGGGTTCACCTCTGTGTCCTCATGCCTAAAACAGTGCCGGGCTCATAGCAGACCCTCAGCAAATTCTTTGATGAATAATGAATAGGTGTGATGACTGGAGAGAAAGCTACAGGAACATACCCAGCACTTTCTTTTAGCACTCACCTTTTGGACACGGGAATCAACAGCATTAGGAATATGTCCTTCATCTGGATGCTTCTCACCAGACAGCTCCTCTGCCTGTGACTGTGTCAGTGAAGACATTCTGGGTCTCACATTCTTCTCTATTGGACTTTCAGTGAGTTCCAAGAAAATGATCACAGATTTCTCTTCAACCAAAATTTGGTGTTCTCTTTTTTTCAACACTCTCTCCTTAGCTTTAGTTGAGACATTAAACACACACACACACACACATATGCACACACACACACATATGCACACACACATGAGAGAGAGAGGAACAGGGAAGATTTTAAATAATCCTCTTATTCATGCATCTGTACCCTGCCCCAGACCACTCCCAGTAAGGAAGGTGCAGGATGGTGATTGTGGAAGTAGGAGAACTATTGAGAACACTGAAGTGGGCAACTTAAATTTTCCTGTAGAAATGAAAGCTTAATGATAATGGGACATCATCCATTCATTGAAATCACATTTCTGAAACTGGGTCTCCAGTCTCCCATTTCAATGATATGGAAAACTCCTCCTTACAGAAAGTTAAGTGAAGAAAGCAGGAATCAAAAGTGCAGACCCAGAATTTTGTAAATATACATATGTGTTTGCAGATATTCATAGAAAAAGCCTGGGAGGAAATATGCCAAAATGTTCACATTGCTTATCTCCAGGTGATGGCATTAAAAGGTGAGTGATTTTCTTCTTTCTTCGTTTTTTCTCTTTTTATAGGGAACATATATTACCCATGTAATCCCCAAATTAATGAAATCATTATTTAAAACATAAAAGTAGAATGCCTAAATGACAAGGACAGTGGCTGACAGGCATCTGGGGGAGAAAAGAAGTGTTCCTATGAGAGTGGAGAAATACAAGGCGAGTTAGCATGAGAATACTGCAAAGCATCAACTTTAAGAAGTGATCAAAACAAATCATAGACTGGGCACATGTAGGGCACTATCCTCAGCTATTAGGCTGAGTCTACTGGCAGCAAGAGGCGGGCAGAGCAGGAGGCCCACTTCCTGTTCCCTACAAGACGATGCCATATTTTCTCCCACCCTCTCTCCTGGGTCATCTTGAACTGGCTGCCTGGTAGCCCGTAGTGCTGGGCCCACCGAGACGGCCTTTATACCCCAAGCCCCGGGCCCGCGTCCCTACTGCCCGCAGCTCACCTGCCCTTTCTCTGAACTCCACCCGGAAAATGCCCTGGGCGCCTTCGCCGAGAGGTCGGACGGTGCACTCTCCGCCGCCCGAGTTCCGGCTCTGGAAGTAGCTTTCCAGCTTCCTGTGCAGCCGGGGACACGGCTCGGACACCCGCACGAGGAGCGGAGACGGGGGGCAGGGGGCTGACGCCATGGCTCTCCGCGTCTGGCTGGCGGCGGGGCTGCGGGATGTAGCTGGAGCCTGGACTGGGGCAAAGGCGCGTCCCGCCCCGCCCGCCGACCACGGCAGCTAAGTTTCAGTTTCGCTTCCTGTGAGATCCCTCCCTATTCTCGGCAAACCGCTTCGCCCCCCTATTTTTGCCATCGCAGCTGTGGCTCTCCGCGGGGTGAGTAGGTCCGGTCGCCCCCAGGCGTGGGCTCTGGAAAGAGACGGGTTCGCGAGGCCCTCGCATCTCCTCTCAGGGGGACTCTGGCGGGGGGCGCGGGCGGGAACCCGGGATCCAGAGCCAGGCCTCCCCACACGAGGACGTTCAGATCCTTAAGTCAAAGAAAATAAGTTTCTTCGATGTTTGTGATTATTTTTAACTTTTATTGTTCTTGTTACTATTGCAGCTAAAATGTAGTTCACATTCTGAATTCAGGTTAAAAAGAAACTTTTTTTTTAGATTTGAATTTGTTCATCTGCTTTATGACCTTTAGCGGTTACCTCCCTCCAGCTCTATCCTTTAGACCGGCTATGGGGCTTTTCTGCTCTCATTCTTGGATTTGTCCAACAGTACTGAACTGCTTGCTGCTGTGTGTGCTAGGGAATAAAGATGAGAGAGGAGACCTTGGCCTCAAGGGTTGGTAAAGGAAGGCCGCCTTGAGAATGAAGAATTAAAATCTCTTGAGGGCCACCTAAAGGAAGTTTCAAGGCGAATCTTAATTAAGGTGTTGGAGGAGGGGTGAGAAGGGTGAGGGGTGTGGAGAGGGCACGGGGCATCAGGGGCACAGAGGGAACCCTGAGACCTGGGAGGAGGTGACATGGAAGGGGGAAGGGTCTAGATCAGTGCTATGTGGTAGAAATAGAATGACAGCCACGTATGCAATTTTAAAAATTTCAGTAGCCATATCTTAAAAAGTGTAAAGACACATGAAATTAATTGTAATGATAGGTTATGTAACTCAATATGTCCAATTTAATCGTTTCAACATGTAATCAATATAAAAGTCTTATTAATGAGATATTTTATATTGTTTTTTTATCATCCTAAGTCTTTGCAATCCAGCGTGCATTTTACACTTAAAACACATCTCAGGGGGGACGGATGTGGCTCAAATGGTTGGGCGTCCGTCTGCCATATGGAGGGACCTGGGTTTGATCCCCCGGACCTCGCGGTAAAATAAAAATATATATATAGAAGGCGCATGGGCTGCCAGGCTCTGTGTGCCGGTGAGCCGCCAGGCCCCGGGAGCCATACAGCAAGATGATGACGTAAAAGGAGAGAGACAAGAGGAGATGCTCCGAAAGCTCCAAAAACCAGGAGCCGAGGTGGCACAGATGGCTAGAACACCTCTCTCCTACATCGAAGGTCTTCAGGATCGAATCCTGGTGAAGACTGGAGGAGGAGGATGAGAAGAGATGAAACAGACACAGAGAATTGCCCAGCGAATGGACACAAAACAGCAAATGGGGAAGGGGGGCGTTTAAAAAATGGGTCAAGTAAATAAATAAATCTTAAAAAAAAACAAAAAAAAACCACATCTCAGACTGGGAATAGCCACCTGTGGCTGGGTGTCCCACATTAGGCAGCAAAGTGCTAGATGGTAAAAGGTCTTGAAGATCAGTGGGGAGAAATTGAAGTGTTATAAGCAGGGGAAGCCGGAGAGTGACATGCCAGATTTGCATTTTAGAAAGATAGAGCTGACAATGATGTGGAGTACATATTTCCTAGCAGGGATGAATGGAGGCAGAGAGGCCAGAGATAAAGTTTTTTGCACATGACTGGTAAAACTAGAAATTAGTCAGTCTCTATGGAGAGCAATTTGGCAGTAGTATCAGAATTACAATTGCGTATACTTTATGATTCTGCAGTTCCACTTTTAGGAATTTGTTCCATTAACATATTAGAATCTTTGTGAAGTAACCTGTGTGCAGAGTTGCTCTTTGCTGCCTTTTTTATTATAGCGAATGATTTGGAACTCTGTAAATGTCCAGAAGTAGGAGGACTAGTAAATAATTTATAGTGTATCTATACAGTGGAATACAATGAGTAGTAAGACCAATGAGGAAGCTCTCTATGTGCTAATATGAAAAGATCTCTAAGATACATTAAGTGGAAAAGGCAAGACGCAGAACAGTATGTATAAGATGCTACCTTTTGTGTAAAATGCCTCTAGAAGGTTACAGGGGACAAATAACAAATAACATTTGCTGTGTCTAGGAGGGCAATTTAGTTAGGGGCTTGGAGTGGCATAGAAGGGAGACTTAGACTTTCTGAATTTGAACCATGTTAATGGAATACCTAGTCAAACAATAAAATGTTAAATCAGATACATTTAAATCTTTAATAAGAATGTGTTGCTTTAGCTTAAGCAAGATGGTGCTAAGGCCATAACGTTAGGCAGTGCCAGTGGGCAAAGAGGGTAGAGACATTTTTAGGTGGTCAGGACCCAGTCACTGTTTGGATATGGGACAAAAGAGAAGATTTAAGAACAATTCCTAGGTTTCTGACTTGAGTGGGTAAATGGTATATCATTTCCTGATCTGCAGAATCCAGGAGATAGAACATGGATTTTTTTTTTTTGGGGGGGGGG
>JAQZBX010054720.1:0-18584 GCA_029593785.1 Cabassous unicinctus
TTCTTATTGGTGTCATGACGGTAAAGCCATTCTTGCTCTTCCTTACAGGGATCAGAGGCAAGCTCCTCTCGTAATTCATCAAGGCTGCGCCGGTTTCCCTGGAAAGGATGAGAACTTGTCCTGGCTCATCCTGGGCAGACAGGTCCAGCCCCGGTCTCAGCAGCTTTGTCTTTTCAAGAGTGTCTCTGCGGGTTTTTCACTTGCTTGCAGCCACCCTTGGCTGTTTCTCCCTAAATCATCTCCACATTATGGAGGATTGGGAGCCTGCCTATATCTCAGGGGCTCCAGCTGTCCCCCGTGGAATATGAATTCCAGCCCCTTGGGCTGTTTGTTTTGTTGCCTTAACAATCTACTTTCTACACAATGTCTAGGTTGGACATGTTTGCAGCCTCAATGAAGCCATTATTTTTCTTGGTGACACTTTCTAGGAGCAGCCTGGATTCATGAGGTGCGAGGACAGCTCTTGCCTGTGTCTAGAACTGTGCGGTCCCCTTCCCTATTGTTATCTAGTTGTCCCTGGCCTTGGGCGCAGACCCATCCACACTCAAAGAAACCCAAGGCCTGGAGTTCAGGTGCGGCCCTTGTCAAACTGTAACGTGCAGGCAAAGTCTCTCTCCCCCACCCCCGGGATCTTCTTAAATCACAGAATCTGATTCTGGAGGTCTGGACCAGGCCTGAGATTCTGTATTTTCTAACAAGCTCTCAAGTGATCTGAAGGTGCTGGTCCATGGACCACACTTTGAGTAGCCAAGAGGTTTTCAAACTTTATCATGCATTAGAACCTCCTACTGGTCTTGTTAAAACCCAGATTGCTGGCTTCTACCTCCAGAGTTGCTGATTTGGTAAGCCTGGGGAGAGGGAGTGGCAGTGGTAGAGAATTTGCATTTCAAACAAGTCCTCAGGTGATGCTAATGCAGTTGATCCCAGGACCACACTTATAGAACCACTGTTAGAGTTCCCCAACCTTTTCATCACCCTTGTTATTATTATTCCCTGAGTTCTGGGACCTGTCTGAAATCTCCGCTCCTAACTGCTTGCCTTAATTCTGTCCTGCTGGGTGTCTAGGCTGTCATAGCTATAGCTGGCAACACCCACAAGTTGACCAATGACACCCCTGTGTCCTTCATGGTCTCTGTCTTGAACTGCCTCGCATTCTGCAAACTTGCTAGCCTCCTTCTCCTGCCTACAGCTTCTCCAGGGCCTTTCAACCTGACCAGCGTTGGTCTTTGTCTCCCTGCTCTGCCATCCCCAGACTCCCTGCCTTGGCTGTCCTGGGCAAGCAGCTCAGCCCTTTCTCTCAGTCCTAGGACCCCTCCCTCTTTTCCTGGCTCCTCTACGGGCACAAGGCAGCTGCCAGGCCCTGGCTGGTGAGAATGTGCCCAAGGGAAGTAGAAATCACGGAGCTAATTAAACCAACATGGACACAAGGACCCAGAATTCAGGAGCCTGCCCTTTCCCATCCCTTCCAATCAGAGCCTCACAGAGGCTGGAAAGAGTTAGTTTGACCTTCTAGATTGATGCAGTTAACGAGGTAGTTGTGTAATGTTTTGTTTCACAGGACTGGTTTTCTGGGCCTGACCCAAGGTTAAGCTGGACTCTGGCAGGTTTCCACGCCCCAAGCCCTGCCTGGGCCCTGGAGCCTCACCCTGACCAGTGCCCTCTGGAGGCCCAGGGCTGTTGTTTGTGGCCAGCTGTCCTGAACTCCTCTTGCCTCCCCTGAAGAATCCTGGGACAATTCCTCTGACCTTTCCCTGTCGCCAGCCCCATCCCTGTGAAACTTTCTTACTAGCTTTCTTGCCTGGAGACTCACGTGCGTTTCTAGTCAGAGCAGAAAGGAGCAGGCTTTTCAGAGACCTGCTAATAGCAATTAAGTAGTGGCCTGAAGGCCTGACAGTTTTACCTCTGTCTAAGAATCTTTGGCTTCAAAGATGCAGTTTTCTCTCTCTTCCTTGCTGTAGTTGCCAAAGTTCTTTCTACCTTCATCATAGCTCCTGCCACACCTGTTCCAGGTTGCCTTCCTTGAGTCCAGCACAAAATGGCTTGGTGTCAGACTGGCCTGGATTCAAATTACAGCTCCACTACTTTCTAGCTGTGTGACTTTAGCAAGTGACTTAACCTCTCTGAGCTACAGTTGCCTCATCCATAAAATAAAGAACATGGTCCCCACCACTTCATAGGGACAGTCTGGGGAGTAAGTGAAAAGATGTGGTGAAGGACCCAGCTCATGGATCTTACTGTTTACCCCAGCCCCACCCCAGCTGGGCTTTGAATGGCTCAGCTCTTCAGACAAGAAATGAGTTGGTGGGATTCTAGGCTGCCTTGGTTCCTTCCTGGTTCAAACCTTGGATGAGAATGGCAGGTGGGCTAATAGCACCAGAGGTAAGGGGCCTGATATCTGGGCCTGGCTGAGCCCCTCACAGCCTGTGTGATCCCAGCAACCCACCTTCCCTCTCTCCGCCTTGGTGGTCTCATCTGTAAATGAGGCAGCTTGACTGTGAAACCCAATTTCTCCCTCACCGCCACGATTTTAAAGTAGGTGCTCAACAGACACGTCCGCGCTGTTGGGTGCTGGTGGGTGGGAATCATATGAGCCTGAGGAGTTGGTAGGGTGGCTCTAGGCTCTCCTGTGTTCTTGCCTCTTGGTGAATGCCAAAATCCAAGATACAATCACTCTCACCCTAGTGTCACCCTTCAATATTCCCCACCTCCGTCACAAAATTCCCAGGCCCTATCCTAAATTGTGCTGTTGGGGAGTCTGTTTTCCATCTTTTTCATCTCAATGCAACTTCCTGGTGAGCCCGACATCCGTAGAGCCACATGTGGTAGAGCAGTGAAAGGTTCCAGAAACTGTAGGTGGTCCTTCCCCAGTGGGCTTGTAATCACTTCCCGGATTCCAAAGCCTCGTTATGAGAAATCCAAGCTGGAAGCCCCATCCGGGTTTGCCTCCCCTAGCTTGGCTGTCAGCGGGTGCTTGAATTGTTTAGGGCTGCACTGGGGGAGATGGAAGGACTGGGGCTCAGGAGGGTCTGTTTGCACATACCCCCATCCCACATCCTCTCCTTGTTAAGGTTGGCTCTGCTAGAGTTTTCTCCAAGAGCTGTGGTCTCAGCCTCTGGGAGCACCTGCTGCGGGCCTGCCCGCCTCCCTGGGCTCAGAGGTAGACCATTTCATTTGGGTCTAACCCCCCCATTGGGGAGTGGGGCTGGGAGCAAATAGAGGAGAGGTTCACCAGGTTCATCAAGAACTATTTTCCAGCTTGTTTACAGTCAGAATGGGATTTGAAATGGGTTTAGACAGTTCGTGCTTGTCCCGCCTTCCATTCTTCCTCCCACAAACAGGAACTGGACATCCTCTTAAAAACCAGGGGCAGGCATTGTGTCAGCTTCAAAGAATCACCACATAGGAATCCCGTCTTTAAAATGAATAATCCAGAGAGAGGTAGGAGATAGTCATTCCACCCTGCCTCCATTCATTCTTTTATGCCTTTGGTCAGCAATCTGCCCCTGAGCCCCTCCTCTCCTTTTTCAGCTCTCAGGTATGAATGGAATTTGGGGAGGCGGGGGAAACGGGAGGACCGAGGCTGAAGAGTCTGTTTCCACTTTCCACTCCCTTCCTGGAGGATGGTGCAAGCAGGGGGTATTGAGATGGGAAAATACGGAGCCTGTCTTGGGTTGCTCAAGGCCAAGTACACAACCAACTATAACACCAGGCAGTCTCTGGTAAGAGCCTTTATGAGATATAAAAAGTGAATTGAGAGTTCCTAGGAAGAAGGGTCACTCCCAGCTAGGGCATACATGAAGGCTTCTGGGAGAAGACCATGAGCTATACCTGGAAGGATAAGAGATATCTACAGCAGGAGATGGAGAAGAGGGAATTATAGGTATCAGCAAGGCATGGAAAAAACAAACATGGGAAGGCTGGAAAAAGCAGGATGTGCTCAGGGACGAAGTAATTAACCACGAGAGAGTCTTCTCCTGCTTATAGCTGTGTGGTTTGGGGCAAGTCATTTTACCTCTCTGGGCTTTGTTTATACAATGAGGAGAAGACAGAGTGCTTCTGTGAAGTCCTAGTCATTCATTCCTTCCTTCATAGAGCAGCAAACAAGACAGAAAAGGAGTGGGGAATATGATAATAAGCAAATTGGTCAGATGGTGCAAAGTGCCTTGGAGAGAAATAAAGTAGGGAAGGGAGTGGAGAATGAGGAGGGGTGAGATAGCAATTTAAAATAGGATGGTCAGAGAAGGCCTCATTGCTAAGATGACAAGGAGCAAAGACCTGAAGGAGGTGAGAAAGCCAGCATTGTAGAGGTCTGATGGAAGAACAGACTAGACAGAAGGAATAGTGATACAAAGGTCCTGGGGTGGGAGCAAGGTTGATGTGTTCAAGGCCCAGGGAGGCCAGTATGGCAGGAATGGAGAGAAATGGCAGTCGGTCTTCATGAACCTGGCTCCAGAATGATGTATAAAGCTGGTCCTCTTTTGGCCACGGGTAAGTCCCATTGTGTAAACAGAAACAGCTTGATTGGGCTGCTTAGCAGGAAGCACTTTCAGTGTTGGCATCAGTAGCTGGCTGAGTGCCTGGGGTGTCGGGTGCACCTGGAGGCAGTGGCTGGCTGGGCCATTTGGCCATGACGAGCACACAATTTCTGATGCATTGGCTGCAGGGATTCTCAGGAGCCCACCCCCCCCCCCTTTGACCCAGAGAACTTTACAGCTCTCTTTGGAGTGTATCAGGGTTCCTGGGGTGCTGTCCCACACTGCAGCAGCAGGCCTCCAGGACTGACACTGCTCTTCCCACAGCCAGACACTAGCCCTGTGCTGAGCCCTCAGAAAGATGGCAACATAGTATGCGGAGAAAACATTTGATGTCTTAGCTGACGCCCTGTTTCCCAAAACTACAACATTTGCTCTGTCCCTCGCCTGGCACGCCCTCCCCCCACCCCCCATTCCACCAGCCAAAGGATTCCTTGTTTGCTACTTGAGGAGAGAAATGACACAGCAGAGCCCTGAGAACAAGAGTCAGTTTTTGGCTTTTGAGTCACAACCTCCAAGGCCCTGGAGATATTTATGGCGCTGAGGGATGTGGATGAGTGAGGGTGGGGATCTCCGCTCCCCAGAGGAGAAACGAGGTTAGGGTTGGGTGGTGGAAGGGGAGGAGAAGAAAATGAAGACCATGGTTGCTGGGGGGAGGACCTGGGGAGGAGTCTGTGCTCTGCCCCTTCCTGCTCAAGCACCCGAGGCAGAGTGGGGGACGAGACACACTAGACACATTTGAGAATCCAATGCCCCACCCCCTGGAAGAGCCAAGGAGGTTGCAGAATCCAGTGTGGAGCAGGGGCAGAAGGAGTAGCTACGGGTTGTGTTGAGGCCAACTGGCACCCCAGAAAGCCCCCCAGACTCTCTGGGTTCAGCTTGATGCTGGTGCCTTTTTGGTCCTGTGTGTTCAAGGGCCTGGATGTGGACCCTGTGTGCAGGTAGCCCAGATCAGCTGGCTGCTGGGAATGGGGGAGGATAATGACAGCCAAACCCTGGGTATTAAGAGGAGCAAATATATACCATACGTAGAGCTTGTTCTAAAGCCCTTCACATGCAATAACTCATTTTGTCCTCACAACAACCCAGCAAGACAGCCACTAGTATTATCTCCATCTTACAGATGAGGAAACTGAGGCCGAGAAGTTAAGGACTTACCCAAGGTCACAGGGCCAGTAAGAGGCCTGGCTGGGATTTGAACCCAGAAGCTGTTCTTGTAACCACTCGTCTCTGTTGCTAAGACCAGGCTGCCATAGTGGATGATCCACACTAAGGATCACGTACTACTCCCCCACTTGGTTCTCCATGAATCTCCCCAGAGCTTTGCTGCAATCCTGGACAAAACAGGGAGGGAGACCCCAAATTGACTGAGGTTAAATGTCTACCTTCTGCTAGAATGGGCTCAGCATTGAAACTTAGTTGAATTATAGGTTCATGCAGCATCTGCAGGCTGAGAGTGCTTCCTAATACTGGAGTGCTCCTCCTCCTCTTCTTCCTCCTATTGCTGCTCCTGCCGTCATCACCATCACTAGGCCACCTGCATGGAGCATGTCAGGAAAGTGACACCTTGGGTAAGCACAAAGAAACACCTACTACTGGGAATATGGTTTCTTCTTCCCTGGTCAAGGTTGTCCGGTTCTTGGGCTGAGCCATTCCAAGTGGGTAGGGTTGGGCACTTCTCACTGACTGCAGCATAGGGCTCCCTTGGATTGGCTGGAGGCATCAATCACCCCACTCATTCATCCAATTACCACGCCTGCAGTTCTACCCTCATCTGGAAAGAATGAAGGCAGCAAAGCACCATGGTTCCCTAATGCAAACCAGTTGTGTAGTCAGCAGGAAAATGGGATGCGATTCACGCAGACATTCCAGCTTCTCTTTCAAGAAGCCAGTGGCCTGCGTGGAGAGGGCAGGGTATTTTGCAGAAAAGGGACATTTCAGGTCAGGTTGGATGCTGGATTCATTCTCCCATACCATCCCTGGACCTCCTTGAGAAGTCAGATCTGATCCACTCTCAGTTCCCTGCAGATGGGTTATGTGTGTGCTTAAGAGTTCAGTGGTTTTAGAGATTCCAACTGGGTGAGTTGACACCATTTAATTTCCTACAGGCAAGGCCCAAGATGCAAAACTGGATTTGATATACCAAAGACTATTGAAAGGAGCTCCAATAGTTATCATCCTGTTTCGCGTATCGTAAGCTCCTTGAGGGCGGAGTTCTTTATAACTGGTTGGATCTCCACAACCTAGCATAGTGCTAAGCCCCTTAGAGGTGGATGTACACAGTTTCACCTCAACTTCCTCTGCTGTCTCTCTTCCCTCGTGTGTTCCCTGACTCTTTGCCATCCAGCCACATGGATCCTCTTTCCATTCCTCATGGAATGTCAAGTGCTCTCCTACCATAGGGCCTTTGCACACACTGTTCCCTCAGCCTAGACCATCTTCCCTCCCTTATTTGCCTAGTTGACTTCTATCATTTTTGGCTCTCAACTCAACCATCACATCCTCAGGAAAGCTGCCTCAGCCTCCCTGTCTAGGTCAGTCCCCAGTTACCAATGCTCATTACACTTTGTAGCTCTCCTTGCTGCCCCTGTCATGGTTGTCATTTTACACTTCTTCACGCAAACCTTTGATTAGTGTCTGTCTCCCTCTCTAGGCAATAAACTCCATGAAGACAGGGATGGTGTCACCATGGTCTCCCCCCCTGCCCTGCCCAGTGCCTGGCACCAAATAGGTATGAAATGGGTAGATCCACATTCATTGAGCACCCACTGTATACCATATGCTGAACAATAAACTTGAAAAATAGGTATCCTTCTCCTTTTACAGATAAGTAAACTGAGGCCCAGAGGGGAGAGGAGACTTGTTTGGTAAGGGCCAGGCAGGCTTTAAATCCAGTCCTTCTGACTCTGGCTCCACTGTTGTCCCGACTAGTGGACTACATATGGACTAGTTGGTTGAAGGATCACCCTGATAATTTGGGATGGACAGCATCGGCCTTGCATGTGCCCTTATAGACATAAGGGCTGTTGTTCCCATGTGAATTAGCAGAGCCCTTTCCCAAGAAAGGAAACTGCCTGGGTTCAGCTCCGGGCCAGCCCCTTAAGGCTTTCGCAGGGGGCAACGGTTCCCCACCCAGACAGCAAGGTGCTCCAGTCTTCTTGTCCCTCCCAGCCTTGCTGGGCCATGAACTCCGAGGGTGGCAAAGCAGGCATTTCCTGTGCCCCAGTTACGTGTGCCCCTCTGAGTGATTTCTAGAGCCGGCCATATGTACACCAACTGCACTTCGGGAAATCACCCCAGGTCCCGGTTCACAGTATTGCCAGGAAAATGACAGCTCTGAGTCCACATGAAAGGCATTCTTGGAAAATGTCTCTCCACCCTCCCTCCTTCCCCTAGCTTCTCTGTGAATTGTTGCAGCAATCGCTGGCCCCTACATCAGTTTGAGAGGAGGGAGTGGGTCTCATTGCTTTATTGCTTCAACGTGTGCAGAATTAACTCAATTCTCTGGCAATTCCCATTTCCCCCACCTCCTGGTGGAATGAAGATGCTCAGAGAAGTGGAAGCCGAAGACAAGGGGCCTCAGGGAAGCCTCTCAACCTCCCCCCACCACATTCCAGACCCCTTCACAAACAAAGAGGGTGAGGGGAAAAGACTGTGGGTCTCGGACTGTAAACCCTCCCCCTGAACTGAGTTACGGGAAGGAGGAGGCAAAGCAGGCGCTCCTGCATGGCTCCTGCACGTCCCAGAAAGGACGGCCATCATCATTCCTGACCAAGCTGCACCCACGGCGCTGGGACTGGACATGAGGAAGGGGAAAATACAATGTGAGACTGAGGACTTCATCTGGACAGAATCATAGATTGTGCTTATGCATTTGCCCTCGGATAGATCTTCTGTCTAACCTTACCGGGTGGCAGGGTACGATAACACATCACACTTCTGGGAATATGTTTCTGACAGCCTCGGCTCTCCAGAGCAGAGATGTCCAGCAGCACTTTCTGCGATGAGGGGAATGCTCTATGTCGGCACCGTCCAGCACCACTGCCACAAGCCACACGTGGGCTTGAAATATGGCTCGTGCAGCTGAGGAACTGAAATTTTTATTTCATTTACTTTGAATTTAAATAAGCACACGTGGCTTCTGGCTATCGGGCTGAACAGTGCAGTTCTAGGGATTTGCTACTCCAGGGGTGGTCCGATGACCAGTAGCATCAGCGGCACCTGGGAGTTTATTCAGCCCCACCCCCAAACCAACTGAATCACACGCAGTTTAACAAGCTCCCCAGGTGATTCATGTTCACATTAACATTTGAGAAGCCTTGATCTGGAGTGCTGCCAAGAACAAAGGGGCGGGAAGTATTAAAAAAAAGTGGAGGGGGTAGTGGTTCGGCTAGGGGACATCCAGAACAGCTATGGCAAAGTCTGTACCTGCCATGCAGAATTCTCTCGGCATTCATTTGGGGTCTATTGATGCTAACTTTGGATACAATTCTAACAACATTGGCTACAGTATTTCATTTTCCAGCCCCAGTAGACTGGAAGCTGCGGTGGTGAGAAGCAGCTAGAGGCACAGTGAGAGCATCTTTGCCCCCTCTAACGCCACTAGTTAAATTACTGCAAAGTGCCATGCCAATGTAAAAATTAAGGTTATCGTGCCATTTGGGAAGGTGGGGCTGAGGCATTTCTCTAAGACCGTGTTAGAATCTCTGCTAGAATTCTGCAAGCCAGAGAGGCATTCCAGAATTTCATTTTTTAAATACATGTTAGTGACTGCTATGTACTGATGAAATTTAATATTCAGGCTACATAATAAAATGCTTTATTTATAGGCAGATTTTATGTCTCCCAGTAGGGAGATAAGTTAGTGCGTGAGTCCTTCCCATTTCTACTGGGTTTGATGTAAAGCCAGCTCATTTCCCCATAAAACCACAGGGGAAATGTAGGGAAAGAGGGAGGCGAGGAGTAGGGAGAGAGGAAGTTTTAGTATTTATTAGCCTGTGATAACATGTAGCTGAATGATAACTCTACTGGGTTTGCAGGTGTGAGGGCAGTAGAGGAAGGAGTTAAATAGGATTACTTTTCTGACTTCTGCCAAGTCTCATGTTAGTGGACTGAGATTGAAAGGGATGCATTCCAGAATTTTTTTTTTTTTTTAAGCTCCAAATAGACCACGGATGATTAAGACTATGCTAGGAAGGGTTTCCAGCATTTATAGACCCTATCCTTCACTTTAAGCCTGCTCTTTCATTTCTAGAGTCAATCAGCAAAGAGCTCCTTCTATGCACCAGGTACTATTCTAAATGCTGGGGATAAAGTATGAAACAAAACACCAAAGACCTTGCCCTCAAGGAGACTGCATTCCAGTGGGGGCAGAAACATAGACACAAGTAATGTCAAGAACTGAGAAGGGCTGTGAGGACAATAAAACAGGTAGAGAGGCCTGGGAGAGGTCAGGCATGGCTTCTCTGAGTAAGTGACATTTGGGTTGAGTCCTGAGAGGTGCTGAGGAGGCAGCCTCTGAAGAACGTTCCTCTTGGCATGTTGGCCACAACAACATTTAGAGAACTGATGGCAAAGGAGACGGGAAAAATGGCCAGAGAGGGAGGATAAGAAGCAAGGGGAAATGGTCATGACATCAGATGCTACTGAGAATTCAATTAAGATGAAGACAAAATTGGTCTTTGGGTCTGGCCTGATAAGGATCTCTTCAGAGTTGGGGTCGAGCTAGAAGCCAGACTGGATTGAGGTGTTTGCTTATATATGAAAGAGTCCAAGAAATGCCTTTGGGTAGGGAAACTGGGTGACTCAGAACAGGGGAGGGGATAGCCTTAGCCTTACTTTTCAATATATATTATTTTCTGTTTTTTGTTATTATTTATTTATTTATGTATTTTGTACCGTGTTACAAGGATCTATTCAAAATGCCACTAGGGGTTGAGGAAAGAATGGACAGTAAAACTAGAGCATAAAACAAAATATAGACAACTCTTTGGAAATGTTTTTACTGGGAAAAGTAATGGAGAAATGGGTTACTATGGGGTCAAGGGAAGATTGTTTGAAAGACGTTTATAAGTGGACGAGAGTGACCAAGCAGAGGGGGGAGACTGGGAGGAGAGGGGATGACTGCAGGAGCAAGACCTCTGAAGAGGGCAGAGCAAAAGGACCCAGAGCCCAAGTAGGGGCTGGGCTTAGGAGCAAGGACAGATGATTTATCCAATGTAACAGGAAAGAAGGTGGAGTTGAGGGTTTAAAGAGAATAAGATGGTGAAATAGGTGGTGGGAGGATGAGGTCTGCATTTAAGGGTGGCTGTGTGTCTGGGAGAAGGTATTAGAGGCTCAAGAAGAAAGAATGTGTGCAACGGTCATTTCCAGGAGTGGAAAAGTAGATATCCTAGGGCAGTGTGAAAGGTTTGTTTGTCGGTTTCAAATGCCTATTTGAGGTTTGGGGTCATAGATTTGAAGTGTGATAATGGGGCAGAGGGAGATATCTCTGAGGGAAAGGAGGTGGAATTCTTTTCCAGCACTGCATTTGGAGGTCTGCCTTGATTCTTCTTTGGCAAAAAAGGTCTTTCAGCTGTGGTCTTTTGGCTCCTTCGGTGCTCCTTGGTGGTGAGGGGCTGTCATGGAGTTGGGGTGGCATGGAGATACCTGAGCAAAGCATAGCTGGGACTTCCAGGCATTTGGAGGAACAACTGGCATCAAAGGACCAGCCAGCTCTTGGAAGAGCTGTTGGTGATGGGGCAATGGGGTGTGTTGGTGATGGGATGTTGGCTTTGGATATTGACATTGGGTTGCTGGTGATGGCACGTTGGCAATGGGGTGTGCTGGCATTAGGCTGTTGGCATTGGACTATTGGCAATGCATTGTTGGCAGTGGGATATTGGCATTAGGGCTGTTAAAGGGCCAAGGATGGTTGTGGATACTCTGAGCGTGGGGCAGCCTGAGGGACCCCAAGAAGGGCTGCTATTCAACCAAAATTGAGTAGTTGGAGAGATCAGCTAGAATAAAGCCTAGACAAATCTACAAAGACAGAATAGATTAGTGTTTGCCTGGGACTAGAAGTGAGATTAGCCATTAAGTGTAAATGGGTGTGATAGATTTTATTGGGGCATGATGGAAATATTCTAAAACTGAATTATGATGATGGTTGTACAACTCAGTAGATGGAATAAAAATCATTGAATTGTATACTTGAAATGGATGAATTTTATGTTCTGTAAATTATACCTCAATAAAGTTGAAAAAAAAAATGACCTAGCACCATGCCTGGCACATAGTAGGTCCTCAACAAGTGATTATTGAATGACTAAGCAATCTCTTTGTCAACAAGGAGAGATACAAAAAAGTTGGCCACATGTTTTTGCAATGAGCATGTATTACTCTTACAGTCAAAAGAAACAGAGGTATGTGTGTTTTTTTAAGTGGTGGTATGTCTTGGAGTTTGTCTCAGGCCTCTGTTCTTCTCATTCAAAATACCCTTCCTATGCTGAGTCCTTCACATCTGTGCTTTCCACTCTCACCCGACTGCTTTCAACTCCCACATAACCCAGCTTCCTCTGCTCCTCTTCAGGCCCAGGAAGCTGACTGCCTGCTGGGCCTCAACTCCTGAGGAACCTAGACATGTCTAATGCACTCAAAAGCAGCATTTCCAAACATACCCATCATCTCCACACCCTCCCCACCTGCTCTTCTCTTCTTCCCCACCTTTGTTACCAGCCCCCCATCCACCCTGTGATCTGGCCAGCATCCTGGGGGCATCACAGACTTCCCCCACCCACATCCAACCCACCACCAAGCCCTGACCTTCCATTTCACACCATCCCTTGGCTCCGGTCTTCTTCCCAGCTTCACTGCCACCCCTTGGTCTGGACATCCACTGGTCTCCTTCCTGTATTTTTTGCCCCAGCTGCCTCTGCCTCTATTCCTGCATTAGCCAACCCATCCCCCACACTGCAGCCAGAGTGATCATCCTAAAGTGTAAATGTAGTCACCTGACACTCCTTCTTAAATATCTCTGATCCTCATAGTCTGCAGGATAAAGTCCAAATTCCACAGCATGGCCTTTCAAGATTCTCCGCCTACCTCTCCACTTTTCTTTCTGCAGGTCCTTCTGTTCAGGGAGAGCAACTCCAGGCCTTTCTTTGTGTCTGCTATTGCCTCTACCTGGAATGCTCATGCCCTCTTCTACTGGAAAACCACCCATGTTTCAGGGTCTCAGTTCCCTGACTCATTCAAACATAGGCATGGTTCTCTCCTCCACTTTCCCCATCACTGTGTATCTTTATATATGTACGCATACCACCCCACCCACTGCCTCCAGACGTGCATCTTGAGGGCAGGGGCCCTGCCTTTTACCTGTAGCCTCAGCACCTTGTACTGGGCCTGGTACAGAGCTGAATGCTCAATCCTTGGGAGTCTGCTTTAGGTGCCCACCACTAGGCCCTCCCGATGGCTCCGAGAGGGAGAGCACAATGGGAGCCGTGAGAGGGCCTTGGCTGGACCCTTATGCGTAAAATCCTACCTGCCTTGTTCTCAGCCATGTCCCAGTGCCAGTACTGTGCCTGGCCATGGTAGGTGCCCAGTAAGCACTCCTCGAGGGGACAGAGGCATGCAGACATGAAGAAAATGAACCCCGATGGCTGGAAAGGACCCAGAGATCCTCTGGCCCAATCCTCACCACGCACACCTGCCCCAGGAGTTCACAAAGGAAGAAATTGAAGTCCCCCAGGAGGTGCAGGGACTTGTCCAAAGTGAAACAGTGGCAGAGAGAGAGAGAGAGAGAGAGAGAGAGAGAGAGAGAGAATATCCCAGGTGTCCTCCTCCCTGTCTATGATGCTTTTCTCTCCAAAGTCTACAAAGGTAAAGAACGTTTCCAGAAGTGGGTGGGGCTTATTAATATCACCCCTCTCCCATGTCTGAGCACATACCCTGCGTGAGGCATTTGGTGCAGGGTGTGTTCTTGCATCAGCTCATCAGCCTAGGAAGGAAATACTATTATCACCCCATTGTACAGCTGAGGAACTGGGGACTCAGGCTGCTGAAGTTACACAGCAGTGAAGTGGTAGAGATGGGATTTGAATACTGGTCTATCTGATCCCTGCCCTGCACCGGGATGGTTTTGACAGGAGTGCCTGAGGGTGGGCCTGGCCGAGCAGTGTGTTCTCCCCAAGGGAGAAGGCCCAGCAGAGTAGGGTGATGGCCCCTCAAGGACCTGGCCTCTGGCTCCTGGGGCAGCACTGGGAGCAGGAAGCACTTTAAACTCTGGGAGGTAGGGGCTCCCTTCCCCAGCTCCCTAATGCAACGGGGCTCAGGCCCTTTGCCACTGCTTCTGCTTGTCTCAAAACTGGGGGTGAATTTCAAGAGGGTTGGCCCTGAAAGGCTTCCATTTGGGTGAGGGAAACACAGAATCCCAAATAGGAGACAGAGCTGACCCTCCCTAAAACCATGAGGTTCAAAGCCCTTGTCTGTGGGGTCTCTCTTCCCTCCATGCCCTGTACTTCCAGCCAATCCCTTCTCCACAAGCTAAACATGCTCCCTCTTTCCCTTCCCCGGCCCCTGTCCCCAAACCAGCCATGGTCATTGGTCTGCTGGATAGAGTCCAGATCCCTGAATTTGGCATTCAAGATGTTTTGTGATCCCATCCTTAACTATTTGTCCTAACTTGGATCTCATTGATCTCCTAAGTGAGCTCTTTGCCCTTATCAAAATATACTGCTCACCCTTCCTCTAAACATGCTTGCTGCTTTCCTGCCTCTGAGCTCTTGCCCATGTAGTTCCATCTTCTTGGAATGCCTTTCATTCCCATCTTCTCCTACAGAAATCTTACCCATCCTTCAAAATCCAGCTCCACCGACACCTCCTGCTTCCATGGGTTTTTCCTCCATCTCTCAAATCAGAAGTGCTAGAGTCCTCTGTTGAATCCCAGAGCACTTTGTACAGACCTTTTTAAGGCCCTCACTTTACTTGCTGCCTCGTGTGTGGATTATCTGTGTATGTGCCCTTCTCTTTCTGGACAGAGTGTGTGTGAGGGCAGCAACAGTGTCTTATTATCTCCAACCCTCCCTATGGGGCCCAGACTTGGTGAAAATTGAAGTTAATTGTAGAAAGTTGATAAGTTGCAGATGATTTCTATATAGTACAGAAGAACATAACCCCAGAGGTAGTTAGGCTTTGATTGTCCTGGCGGACAATAACCAGTTTTGCAGCTGATTTAGCAATCTTCTTCTAGCATTCTTTCTTTCACTGACTATATAGACTTCAGTCTCTAGTGTCCTCCTTTGAACCAGCTTTACCATCCTGCTGGGTTCCCACATTAATGAATTGAACACGTTTTTGACACATGTTCACTATACATTTGTATGAGTTATGCATTATAAGTTTTTGAAAATTATACTTTGGTAAGCTTTTGGAGAAAACTAGAATTATCTGTGGGGCATTTAAAACATATAGATACCTGGGTTCCACCTCTGGTGATTCTGATTCAGAAGGTCTGGGACGAGGCTCTGGTGCCTGCATTTAAAAAATAATATTCTAAGGGAATTTGAATCAACATTAATTGTTGAGAACCTTGCTGCTAAAGGGAGACAGCCATTATTTGTATAAAGCATTTAACCACAAGTCTGGCCCATAGTAAGCGCTCATTAAACACTAGCCATTTTACTATTAGCCTTGATAATGGAAGATCAGTCACTGAGAGTGACGATTAGATATAGGGGTACACTGTGTCCTGCAATTATACCAGCTCCAGACTGGACCTTTGAGAACATGAGGTGCAGTGGTAAATTGCTCCTGTAACAAATTACCACAAACAGTAGCTTAACAAAACACAACTTCATTTGCTTACAGTTCTGCAGGTCAGGAGTCTGAAATGAGTTTTGTTTTGTTTTGTTTTAAAAGATTTCTTTATTTTTACTTATTTCTCCCCCCCTTGTTATTTTTTTTAATATTGCTTTTTTTAACTTTATTTTGTACATTTAATAATTGAAAATATAAACAATTAAAAACTAAAAAGTAAACACAGATGAATAAATATATACACTTCTCAATTAAATGTAATGGGTACAAATAAATTTTTCTTTAATCAAACAATATGTTACACAATATATTTGGTTCATAGTAACGCATTCATACAGTATTTGTCCTTTTGTGTCTGGCTTGCTTCGTTCAACATAATGTCCTCCAAGTTCATCCGTGTTGTCATATGCTTTACAACTTCATTTCTTCTTACAGCTGCATAATATTCCATCATGTGAATAGAGCGCAGTTGGTTTATCCATTCGTCTGTTGATGGACACTGGGTTGTTTCCAGCTTTTGGCAATGGTGAATAATGTTGCTATGAACATCGATGTGTAGATGTCTATTCATGTAACTGTTCTCATTTCTTCTGGGTATATACCCAGTAGTGGTATTGCCGGGTCACGTGGCAAGTCTATATTCAACTTCTTTAGGAACTGCCAAACAGTCCTCCATAGTGGTTGTACCATTCTGCATTCCCACCAACAGTGAAGAAGTGTCCCTATCTCTGCACATCCTCTCCAACACTTGTAGTTCTCTGTCTTTTTAATAGTGGCCATTCTGATAGGTATGAAATAATATCTCATTGTAGTTTTGATTTGCATTTCCCTAATCATGAGTAATGTTGAGCATTTCTTCATGTGTTTTTTTGCCATTTGTATTTCTTCTTTGGAGAAATGTCTATTCAAGTCTTTCGCCCATTTTTCAATTGGGTCGTTTGTCTTATTGTTGAGTTGTAACATCTCTTTATATATCCTGGATATTAAACCCTTATCAGATATGTGATTTCCAAATATTTTTTCCCATTGAGTTGGCTGCCTTTTCACCCTTTTGAAAAAGTCCTGTGAGGTGCAAAAGTGTTTAATTTTGAGGAGGTCCCATTTATCTATTTTTTTCTTTTGTTGCACGCCTTGGGTGTAAGGTCCAAGAAACCACCACCTACTACAGAGTCTTGAAGATGTTTCCCTACATTTTCTTCTAGTAGTTTTATGGTCCTGGCTTTTATATTTAGATCTTTGATCCATTTTGAGTTGATTCTTGTATAGAGGGTGAAATAGGGGTCCTCTTTCATTCTTTTGGTTATAGATATCCAGTTCCCCCAGCACCATTTGCTGAAGAGACTGTTTTTTCCCATTAGCATGGGCTTGGTAGGTTTGTCAAAAACCAGTTGACTGTATAGGTGAGGGTATATTTCTGGTTCTCAATTCTATTCCACTGAGCGATGTGTCTATCTTTATGCCAATACCATGCTGTTTTGACCACTGTAGCTTTGTAATATGTTTCAGGTTCAGGCAGTGAAATTCCTCCCACATTGCTCTTCTTTTTTAGAATGCTTTTGGCTATTTGGGTGCACTTACCCTTCCAGATGAATTTGTTAATTGCCTTCTCTAATTCTGCAAAGTAAGCTGTTGGGATTTTGATTGGTATGGCATTGAATCTATAAATCAGTTTGGGCAAGATTGACATCTTCATGATATTTATTCTTCCAATCCATGAACACGGAATGTCTTTCCATTTGTTTAGGTCTTTTTAAATTTCTTTTAGCATTGTTTTGTAGTTTTCTGCATATAGGTCCTGTACGTCTTTGGTTAAATTAATTCCTAGGTATTTGTGTCTTTTTGTTGCTATTGAAAATGGAATTTTCCCCCTGATTTCCATCTCAGGTTGTTCAGTACTAGTGTACAAAAACATTACTGATTTTTGCGTGTTGATCTTGTATCCTGCCACTTTGCTGAACTCATTTATTAGTTCAAGTAGCTTTGTTGTGGATACTTCAGGATTTTCTAAATACAGGATCATGTCATTCGTAAACAGTGAGAGTTTTACTTCCTCTTTTCCTATTTGGATGCCTTTAATTTTTTTTTCTTGTCTAATTGCACTAGCTAGAACTTCTGGTACAGTGTTGAATAACAATGGTGACAGTGGGCATCCTTGTCTTGTTCCTGATCTTAGAGGGAAAGCTTTCAACCTTTCCCCTTTGAGTATAATGTTGGCTGTGGGTTTTTCATATATGCCTTTTATCACATTGAGGAATTTTCCTTTTTTTCCTATCTTTTGAAGTGTTTTTATCAAAAAAAGGATGCTGGATTCTGTCGAATACCTTTTCTGCATCTATTGAGATGATCATGTGTTTTTTTTTCTTCAATTTGTTAATGTGGTGTATTACATTGATTGATTTACTTATGTTGAACCAGCCTTGCATACCAGGAATAAATCCCACTTGGTCGTAATGTGTAAGTCTTTTGATATGCTGTTGGATTCAATTTGCAAGTATTTTGTTGAGAATTTTTGCATCAGTGTTCATTAGAGAGATTGGTCTGTAATTTTCTTTTCTTGTAGAATCTTTATCTGGCTTTGGTATTAGGGTGATGTTGGCTTCATAAAATGTGTTGGGTAATTTTCCCTCTTCAATTTTTTGGAAGAGTTTAAACAGGATTGGTGTTAATTCTTTTTGAAATGCTTGACAGAATTCACCTGTGAAGCCATCTGGTCCTGGACTTTTCTTTGCTGGGAGATTTTTGATGATGGATTCAATCTCCTTAATTGTGATTGGTTTGTTAAGTTCTTGTATTTCTTGTAGCATCAGTGTAGGTTGGTTGTGTGTTTCTAGAAATTTGTCCATTTCATCTAGGTTGTCTAGTTTGTTGGCAAATAGTTTCTCATAATATCCTCTTATGATTCTTTTTATTTCTGTGAAGTCATTTGTAACTTCCCCCTTTCATTTCTGATTGTATTTATTTGCATCTTCTCTCTTTTTTTCTTTGTTAGTCTAGTGAGGGGTTTGTCAATTTTTTTGATCTTCTCAAAGAACCAGCTTTTGGTTTTGTTGATTTTCTCTATTGTTTTTCTGTACTCATTTTCATTTATTTTTGCTCTAATCTTTATTTCTTTCCTTCTGCTTGCTTTGGGATTGGTTTGCTGTTCTTTTTCTAGTTTCTCTAGTTGTTCAGTTAAATCTTTGAGTTTAGCTCTTTCTTGTTTTTAAATATAGGCATTTAGGGCTATAAATTTCCCCCTCAAGAATGCCTTCGCTGTAT
>JAQZBX010054721.1:0-18580 GCA_029593785.1 Cabassous unicinctus
AAAAAAAAAAAAAAAAGAAAATAAAGAAAGCTATGAGGGGGTCCAGGCAGCCAAATCCACAGAAGTTAAACCACTCTCCACCTTCTGTCAGAGCCCTCCCTCCCACATATTATGTTCCCACAAGCCAGCAGGCAGCGGGAGTCGCGGATATAGGATCCACGGCTCCAGCCAGCCGTTTTCTGTGCGGGCGGGGCTCAGCCCTCCGTGCTGACCACCAAAGGCAGGCCCAGAACTCACGAATGTCCACTGATCACTCCACACCATGGATCCGCCAGCTGCTAGACGACCCAAGGCTCCCACTCCGCGCGCCCACAGCACAGACCCTCGGGCGGGACCTGCGTCCACAGTCGGCCGTCCCAGGAGATCTGAACCGTGAGCAACCACCTAGATCGATGCCATCTTCTGATCCTTTGGGTATTCTCCTTTGATTGTCAGTCCTAATGACTCCTAGAAACAAACTGTTGGGCAAGTTCCTAGGATTTGTCAGGGTTGATTGACAAATCTGTAGTTGTTAGAAAATTTATGATGTTTTTGTAGGTCCTGTTCAACCAGTTTCTTAGTTGGGCTACAATAAGCATGTTGTAAGTATAGTGGATGACAAGAACTTTTGGTGTAACTGTGCTTGATGTAAGTCTTGTGCTACACATTGGTGACATAGTATGGGGGGAGTTAAGATATCTCTGCAGAAGCATAGTAAATATATACTAGAGGCTATTCCACGTGAATGTAAATTGATCTTGGTCTTAACCCACAGAGGGATGGAGAAGAAGGCATTAGCCAGGTCAATACAGCATCCCCTGTGCAGCTCCCACACTTCAGTAATAGCAATGATATCAGATACTGCAGGCACCAGGAGTAAGAGGCTCCACATTCTTGAGGACTTTTATATATGCCAGACAGGGTGGTTCAACTGCAACAAGGTGGTTCTCAACATTCCTGCCTGCAGCAAGTCCTGAGCTAACAAAGTAATGTCTATTTTCCCACTGGGAGGCAGAACTGCTTTTGTTGAAAAACGTGTCATGGTTCTGGCAAATCTGGAAGTAGAAAGGTAGAGGTGGGCAGGAGTAAACACACCCTACAGTGATTACTCAAATTCCTCACTCTGAGGGGACCTGCCCCCTCAGGAGATGGTGTTGATCCATGATGCAGGAAGCCAAAATGCCAGTACTTATAATCCCTCAGCTCTGGAAACCATGACCATTGTTGCCTGAAATAGCCCAAACGGTCACAGCCACATTTGCCCTTACTGTATCAAATTAAAGCTCCCTAATGCCACTAGTTTAAAATTGCCCCTGAGAGGCCCTTAACAGATTATCATTTGGGCTCCTGTACCTAGGAGCCTCATGAAGGTCTAGATTCCCTTTTCATCCTATTTGCCCAAATGGAACCAGAGGGCTGCTGATCCCCGGCAAGGACCCAAAGACCTTGGTCCAACCTTCAGTCATTTTTTTTTAAAGGAAAAAAATCAGGGAACAGGTAAATTAGATCATCCTAACTATCCAACATATCACATCCACAGTCAAAATTGACTTTCTCTCTGTCCTGGTTGGGGCACAAGGAGGCCTTATTAACTGTCATTTTCCTACTGCCCTGGCTGTGTTCAGGGCCTCAGAGGGTGGTGGTGCTGGATTCTACATCTCTTCAGTCCTGTGAGCCTCTTCTTCTTGCTCCTTTAGGGCTCATATCAGGGCCTTAAGACCCAACTTGGAGGGACACCCTTTGTTCATAGTAGCGGTGGAGTTCTTCCAGAAGAATTCCATTACATTCTACCCTCTTTATACCCTGTTTTAGTAATGAAAACCACATAGGTCCTGCCCCTTCCTTTGTCTTTCCCTGGTAGTTCTTTGTGTTCCCCATATGGCCTTTCAGGGGGCAGCTTCCCATTGCTCAGCTTCTAGGTCCTGCTCCAACTCACCTGTATCAGTGAAGATGGCTGACACTCCCTGTTATTTCTACCCTAAAGCTCAATGATATATGATGAGGCTTTCTTACCTCTTCCCCCACATTCATCTCTGGGGACAATAAATGGGACAGGGGGTGTGATGGTTAGGCTAATGTGTCAACTTGGCTAGGTAATTGTGTGCAGGTGTTTGTTCCAGCAAGCACTGGGCTAATTGTAATACAAGAGTATTTATGGACTTCAATCACCAGTGAGTTTACAACATGGATGGCTGATTACATCTGCATCAATCAAGGAAATTGCAATCAGCAATGGGTGATGCTATTAATCAATCAGTTGAATACCTTAAAAGGGGAAGTGATTTCAACATTCAGAGAGAATTTCCCAGCTCATCGTTGGACAGCCAACTTCTCCTAGAAATTCATCAAGGACCTTTCATTGGACTTTCACTGGAGCCCCTGGTTTGCAGCTTGCCTGTAGAACCTGGACTTCTGCATCACCACAGTCACATGAGAAACTCTCATAAAATCTCATATTATTGACAGATATCTACTGTTGATTCTGTTTCCTGAGAGAACCCTGACTAATACAGTTTGGTACCAGGAGTGGTTCTTGAGGAAAAGAGTGTTAAACATGGGATGTCAGAGGTGGTTCTGGGAGTTTTGTAATTGGTTCTCTACTCCAATTGGACTCAAGGGTACTAATAACTCCCTATTCAATAATGAAGAGGTTAGTAACAGTTCATGACATGAGTTGGCAATAGAGATACGTGAAAAAGCATCACTGAATTCCCCTACTTCCATGCTTATAAGAAGCAAGGATCTGAGTGAGAGTCTTTTCAACACCTTAACAGAATTTTATGGAGTCAAAAGGCATAATGATGTTGGCTGGCTCGTCCTAGATATTCTGGATAGTTAAAAAAGAAAGAAATGAGCTAAAGTCTTCAAATTTGAAATTTAAATGCCTCATGAATGATGTGAAAGTTTCTATGTGTGCCCTGAAAGAAAATTTAGTCTCCTGTAACAACAGACTTGAGATATTTGAGAATCAAACCCACATCTCATTGTAAAATCTCAACCCCACAAGGTTTCTGCAATTAAAGTGAAGGGATTGATTGAAAAGGAGTGGAACCCTGAGGATTGGGATGGAGACATATGGGATGATGATCATATTGTTGGGAACATTAGAACCACAAATTCTGCTGAGATGTTACCAGATAAACCTGCAATGGTCTGGCCTGTGGAGACCACACCTTGTCAACCTTGTATCATCCAGCTTCCAGCCTGCCCCAGGGAGTCCAGACCTCCTTCCAGCCCTGAGGTGGGTACCAGCCAAACTTCAGTATGCACTGCCCAACTTCCAGTCTGCCCTGAGGAATCTGCCTTCCAACTCCTGCCTGAAGAGATTAATCCTGTCTCACCAGAAGAAAATGCAAAGGAATGCCCTGAGGTCAGTAGCTTGCAAAACATTTCTAATCCTCCGCCTTATCCACCCCCACCACCCCTCTTGTCTTCGAGACCTATTACAAGATTAAAATCACAACAACCCCCCAAAGGTGAAATACAAAGTGTGACCCATGAGGAAGTACCCTATATTCTGAAAGAACTGCATAGGTTTTATAAATTATATAGACTGAAAATAGGGGAATATGTTTGGGAATGGATACTAAGGGTATGGGATAATGGTGTAAGGAATATAAAATTGGATCAGGCTGAATTTATTGATATGAGCCCCCTAAGCAGAAATTCTGAACTCAACGCTGTAGCTTGAGGGGTTAGAGAAACATTTAACAGTTTGTTTGGGTGGCTGACTGAAGCATGGTCCAAAAGATGGCCCAGCATGCCTGAGGTTGAAATGCCCAATATGCCCTGGTATAAAGTAGATGGGGGGATTCAAAAGGTTAGAGAGATTAGAAGGCCAGAATGGATTTACAATTTGAGGCCTACCCACCCACCCCAGGAATGTCCAGGGGACACACCTGTAACCAGGACTGTGAGGAATAAATTTGTAAGACTAACTCCATCTTCTCTGAAAAGCTCTGTGGTTGCTCTTCTCTGTAGTACAGATATTACTGTATGGAGGGCTGTAATGGAATTGGAATACTTAAACATTATGAGGATGATCGAATCTCAGTCTGATAAAAGAGAAGTATCAGCAGTAAATTGGTAAAGGCAAGATGGATATGGCTACCACAATGAAAGGGAGATTCAAAGCAGCACTCAGAATAGTCTGGGTCACATGGAGTTATGACATTTGCTAATAGATCATGGGGTACCTAGAAGTGAAATACATGGGCAGCTACTAAATTTCTTCTGGATCTGTATAAGCAGAAGAGTTCTAGATCAAGTGAACAAAACCATAACTCAAATTACAGATGCAGAGAAACACTGCCCCTTAATCAATTCCCAGACTTGAGACAGTTTACAGACCCAGAGACCCTTGAATGAGAAGAAGGCCAGGTCCCCTTGGGGAAGGATCCTGTTAAACTGCCAAAATTTATACTGTCAATCTTCCTCCCACCTTTCCCCAGGGAGACCCATGGCCTTTTGCCAGAATAGCTGTGCATTTGGGAAAAGGAAATGATCAGACATTTTGAGGATTATTAGACACTGGCTCAGAAGTGACATTAATTCCAGGAGACCCAACACATCACTCTGGTCCACCAATCAGAGTAGGGGCTTATGGAGGTCACCTGACTGATGGAGTTTTATCTCAGGTCCATCTCACAGTGGGTTCAGTGGGTCCCTGGACCCATTCTGTGGTTATTTCCCCAGTTCCAGAATGCATAATTGGAATAGACAAACTCGGTAGCTGGCAGAATCCCCACATTGGATCCCTGAATTGTGGAGTGAGGGCTATTATGGCTAGAAAAGCCAAGTGGAAGCCACTAGAACTGCTCCTACCTAGCAAAATAATAAATCAAAGGCAATACCAGATTCCTGGTGGGATTACAGAGATTAGTGCCACCGTCAAGGATATGAAGGATTCAGGGGTGGTCATTCCCACCACATCCCCATTCAACTATCCTATTTGGCCTGTGCAAAAAACAGATGGATCTTGGAGGATGACAGTAGATTATCGTAAACTTAACCAGATGGTGACTCCAATTGCAGCTGCTGTCCCAGATGTGGTATCATTGCTTGAGCAAATCATCACTTCCTCTGGTAGTTGGTATACAGCTGTTGATCTGGCAAATGCTATTTTCTCAATTGCCACCAGAAACAGTTTGCTTTCAGAAGGCAAGGCCAGTAGTATACCTTCACTGTCCTGCCTCAGGGGTATATCAACTCTCCAGCCCTATGTCATAGTATTGTCCACAGGGACCTTGATAATCTCTCCCTCCCATGAGACATCATACTGGTCCATTATATTGATTATATCATGTTGATAGGACCTAGTGAGCAAGAAGTAGCAAAGACGCTACATTTACTGGTAAGGAATTTGCATGAGAGAGGATGGGAGAGAAATCCAACAAAAATACAGGATCCTTCCACCTCAGTGAAATTTCTAGGTGTCCAGTGGTGTGGGGCATGTTGAGATATCCCTTCTAAAGTAAAGGATAAGATGTTGCATCTGGCCCCTTCTATGACCAAAAAAGATGCACAATGCTTCATTGGCCTCTTCGGGTTTTGTAAACAACACATTCACATTCCTCATTTGGGTGTGCTACTTCTGCCCATTTGCTGAGTGACCAGAAAAGCTGCTAGTTTTGATTGGGGACTGGAACAAGAGGAGGCCTTGTGACAGGTCCAGACTGCTGTGCAAGTCACACTACCACTTGGAACATATGATCCAGCAGCTCCAATGGTGCTGGAAGTTTCAGTAGCAAATAGAGATGCTGTCTGGACCCTTTGATTCCCTAAAGGGGAATCAAAATGCAGACCCTTAAGATTTTGGAGCAAAGCCTTGCCATCCTCTGCAGATAACTATTCCCCTTTTAAGGAACAGCTTTTGGCTTGCTACTGGGCCTAGGTAAGGAATGAACACCTAACCATGGGCCATTAAGTTACCATGAGACCTGAGTTGCCTATCATGACCTGGGTGTTGTCTTACCCACCAAACTATAGAGTCGGGAGTGCACAGCAGCACTCCATAATAAAGTGGAAGTGGTATATACAGGATAGGGCTCGAGCAGGTCCTGCAGGCACAAGTAAGTTACACAAGGAAGTAGCCCAAATGCCCGTGGTTACCACCCCTGCCATATTACCTTCTCTTTCCCATCCCACAGCTTTGGCCTCTTGGGGAGTCCCTTACCATCAGTTGACTGAAGATGAGAAAAATTGGGCCTGGTTTATAGATGGTTCTACATGATATGTAGGTACCACCCAAAAGTGGACAGCTGTGGCACTGCAGCCCTTTTCTGGGACATCCTAGAAGGATAGCAGTGAGTGCAAATCCTCCCAGTGGGCAGAGCTTTGAGCAGTGTTTCTAGTTGTTCATTTTGCTTAGAAGAAGAAATGGCCAGAGGTGCATTTGTACACTGATTCATGGGCTGTTGCCAGTGGTTTGGCTGGATGGTCAGGGACTTGGAAGGAACATGATTGGAAAATTGGTGACAAGGAGGTCTGGGGAAGAGTTATGTGGATAAATCTTTCTGAGTGGGCAAAAAACATGAACATATTTGTGTCCCACGTGAATGCTCACCAGTGGGCGACTTCAGCAGAGGAAGATTTTAATAATCAAGTGGATAAGATGACCCCTCCTGGTTAATGCTCAGGCTCTTTCCCTAGCCACTCCTGTCACTGTCCAATGGGCTCATGAACAAAGTGACCATGGAGGTATAGATGGAGGTTATGCATGGGCTCAGCAACATGGACTTCCTCTCACCAAATCTGACATGGCTACAGCCACTTCTGACTGTCCAATCTGCCAGAAGCAGAGACCCACACTCAGTCCCCGATATGCCACCATTCCTCGAGGTGGCCAGCCTGCTACCTGGTGGCAGGTTGACTACATTGGGCCACTTCCACCATCAAAGGTGCAGCAATTTGTTTTAACTGGAATAGACACAAACTCTGGATATGGATGTGCATTTCCTGCACGCAATGCTTCTTCCAAAACTACCATCCATGGACTTACTGAATGTCTTATCTACCACCATGGCATTCTGCACAGGATTGCTTCTGATCAAGGAACACATTTCACAGCAAATGATGTGCAAGAATGGGCACGTGCCCATGAAATTCACTGGTCTTACCATGTTTCCCATCATCCTGAAGCATCTGGATTAATAAAACCATGGAATGGCCTTTTGAAGACTCAATTATGGTGCCAAGTAGGTGGCAATACCTTGCAAGGCTGGGGCAATGTTCTCCAGGAGGCTGTGTATGTTCTAAATCAGCATTCACTCTATGGTGCTCTTTCTCCTTTAACTGGGATTCATGGGTCCAGGAATCAAGTGGTGCAAACGGGAGTGGCACCACTCACTAGTGACCCACTAGGAAAGTTTATGCTTCCTGTCCCTGCAACCTTAAGCTCTGCTGGTCTACATGTTTCAGTCCCAAAAGGAGGAGTGCTGCCACCAGGGAACACAACAATGATTCCACTGAATTGGAAGTTAAGGCTGCCACCTGGCCACTTTAGGCTCCTCTTACCTGTGAATCAACAGGGAAAGAAGGGAATTACTGTACTGGCTGGGGTGATTGATCCTGACTATCAAGGGAAACTAGGACTGCATCTACATAAAAAGAAGAGTTTGCCTGGAATGCAGGAGATCCTCTAGGGCATCTCCTAGTACTGCCATGCCCTGTGATTAAAGTCAATGGAAAATGACAACAAACCAATCCAAGTAGGCCTAACAATGGACCAGAATCTTTGGGAACAAAAGTTTGGGTCACCCGACCAGGCAAAGAACCACAGCCAGCTGAAGTGCTTGCTGAGGGTAACGGGAACATTGAATGGGTAGTAGAAGAAGGTAGTGATAAATATGAACTTTGACCACATGACCAGTTACAGAAATAAGGACTGTAATAGTCATGAACCCTTTTTCCTTCTTCCTTCATTATGAGTATGATTGTATATGTGCAAAAAATGAGTTTCTTGTTTTCTTCCCCAACCTTTTCCCCTATCATATGAAAAGTTGTATTAATTTCATGTCATAGTATTTAAGGATGTCAAGTTTAGAGTGAATATTACCCAAGGACTTGCACCCTAATCTGTAGGAAATTAATGCGTTTCCGGTTGTACGCTGGCAAGTTGAACATTGTTAAGTGGATATATATATGTATGTTTGTATGTTATTGTTTTTACTTTGAAACTAAGTATGGTTTAAGGTAGTGTGCATGGTTACCGAGTTGACAAGGGGTGGGCTGTGACGGTTAGGCTAATGTGTCAACTCAGCCAGGTAATTGTGTCCAGGTGTTTGGTCCAGCAAGCACTGGGCTAATGATAATACAAGAGCATTTATGGACTTCAATCACCAGTGAGTTTACTACATGAATAACTGATTACATCTGCATCAATCAGGGAGATTGCATCAGCAACTTTTATCCAATCAGTTCAATGCCTTGAAAGGGGAAGTGATTTCAACATTCAGAAAGAATTTCCCAGCTCGTCTTTGGACAGCCAACTTCTCCCAGAAACTCATCAAGGACCTTTCATCGGACTTTCATCAGAGCCCCTGGCTTGCAGCCTGCCTGCAGAACCTGGACTTGTGCATCCCCACGGTCACATGAGAGACTCATAAAATCTCATATTATTGACAGATATCTCCTGTTGATTCTGTTTCCCAAGAGAACCCTGACTAATACAGGGGGGCTTCAATTGGCAAAAGCTCTCTTTATGAACACTTCCATTGCTGTGCTAGTCAGGGTCATCTCATCCACATCTTGCCCCTGTGTTATGTCTTATAGCCAAGTGTCTATCACCTTTACATTCAGGGTGGCTATAGACTTATGGGTAGTGTTACATAGGATTTTACTGTTTGGGAAGTCTCCTCCAGTTGGAAAAATCACATTCATGCTTCCATCAGGCCAAACTAAAAGCAACATGGACTTGTCTATATCTCTAACCTGTCAGTTTTCCTGTTCAATGTGGGCAAAAATATATTGTACCAGAAGGTCTGTAGTTTATTTTCCCAAACTGCATCTCTCTATTTTAGATATTTGAGTTTGCAATGCCCTCTCATCAAACATATGTTCCAGCTAAGCTGCATGACCTTCCCCTGACTTCTGCTGCTATCTGTCTTTTATGATCCATATGTTTCTCTTAGAAAAAGATCTCATTATCTCATTATCACAATATGGTTTGTAACAATGCCATCAGTAATTATTCATTGGATTGGAAGAGGTCTAACCTGGGCATGCCTCTAAGGCATATGAATATGTTCAAGAGTTCATGGAGAATTGTCTCAGAGGACTACACCATAACCAAAAGAATACTGAGTTCCCATCTTAGAGAGTCCTTCTATATTCTCTAACAGAGCAGCACAAATCTGCCAGGTACATGGACAGTGCCTTGGTGAAGGAGGACAGGTCCTTGATATTGATGATTGTACTTATGAATCTTTTCTTGTAAAACTGAAACTTAGCCTAGTATTATATATTGCCTGAGAGTTATTTCCTGAAAGCCTCCTTGTTGCTCAAATGTGACCTTATTCTAGGCCAAACTCAGCATAAAAATGTACTACCTTCCCTCCAGTGTGAGACATAACACCCAGGGATGAGCCTTCTTGGCACTGAGAGTTTATTACCAAGCACCAACTAGTGATGCATCTGGAAAAAGACCTTGATCAAATGGGGGAAATATTAAACACAAATGAGTTTATATGGTTAAGGGATTTCAAAATGAGTTGGGAGGTCATTTGAAAGGGAAAATCTAAGGACAATTTTATTACTACTAGGAAAACTAATAAAATGTAACATGGGACTGTATAACAGTGAACCCTTATGTAAAACACAAATATGGAAGACATTGCTTATATAAGACTGTTTTTACAAAATATAAATGAAAATAAACTAGAGAGAAATAAACAGAATGGCAGCTATGTGTGGCAGGTAAAGCCTAGAGATATTGAAAGGAGATGAGTTTTGTTTTGTTTATTTGGTTTTTGTTTTTTAGTATTATTATTATTATTACTGGAATAACAAAAATGCTCTAAAAATGAATGAAATAATGAATGCACAATTATGTGATTATACCAAATTCCATTGACTGTTAAATTTGCTTTGATTTATGATTTATTAATAGGTATCAATAAAATGGATTTTTTTAAAATCCATAATATTATCCAAAACATTTTAATAATCTGTAAATCCTTCTCAAAAGAATGTATCAATCACATATGAGTAGCATCTTAAAATCCAAGATGCAGAAATGCAGACCTTAATGCCATATATGCAAAAAACAAAAAGATATGCAGTAAACAAAATTTGTTATTTAAAAATAATAAGTTCAATTTTTAGAACATACATCAAATATAAATTAAACTTCGTTCAAAATGTTTTCAAAATTTTTCAATTAAAATACCCCGCTTGGTAGCTCAAATTGTCTGTAGAACATTCTGCCTAGAGTTCTGTTAATCTTTCTGTTCTGCAGACAACAGATATAGGGGTTTATAAGTGGGGGCACCATGGAGTAGAGCATGGCCATGAGAAGCTTTCTAAGAGATCATTTAATTGCAGTGAGACAAAAGAAATCAGTCAACAAAGAAATTATAAACAAAATAATTATTGCTAACTGTGGGGTACAGGTGGATAAGGCTTTGATATGAGCTTCCACAGAAAGCATGCTAAGCACCATTGAGAATATATCAATACAGATCTTTTTAAAAACCAGAACACACTAGGACTATACAAATATTTATAGGTGAACCCATAGATTCAGTAAACCAATATCTGAAGAAGAGATCCTCAATATTTGAGACATCTCACATAAATATTGATGGATCAATTGGACTCTGTAATGGGAAGCCTGGACATGATTCCTGTGTGGATGAGAGAATAGACCAACCCACTTGTCCATCAGCCACTAACTGCCTGTATGCACAGACATGGGGTGATGGTGAACCCATAGTGCAGAGGGTGGCAAATGGTAACACTGCAATCTTAGGACATCACCACAAGGAAGGCTAACTCTGTGGCTATTAAGATAAACAAAAAAATTCTGAGAGGCACATGCTAGGAGAGAAAGATATGTATTACTATCAGAGAATTTCAAAATCATTTTCAGAAGAGTAAATGACATGCAGCAAAGGTCTACGCAAGATAAATTGCCAATAAAGAAATACATTGGAGTGTAGACATGGGGTGATTACAGTGGCAGTAAGAGTTAAAAGATTCCAAGTCAGAGCACCTAGATAAATCATGAAGAACTCCAGATTTTACAAGACTTGGAGTTCCTAGGAAGCTGAGACATCCATAAGGAGGGATTCTGTGGAGATAGTGAGATTGTCCATGTCTTCTAATATTTTGCAATCTCACATAAGCCAAAGTATAATAAGATAAACTATGCTAAAATCTAAATGGAGAAGATTCTCATATATTTATATCAATATATTGCTTTTAATCAGGAATGCAGCTTAGCAGAAATACAAAAAAGACAGTATTTTGATATGAATGAATGCATGTATTTCCCTCTTTATTTTACTTCCTCATCCAAAATGTTAATTTCCAGATTCATAGGATCAGATCATTTGTTCATTAAAATATTTAATATAAAATCAACATGAATAAACATTTCAGTTATTGAGTCAATTATACTCTTTCAGTAAAATACCTTTTCAAACTCTACCTGGACACATCGAGTGATCATTTCCTCATTTTCTTTATTAGTGAATGTTCATCACAGACATGCCTCCACATCAATCCATTTATTTGACAGTCCACCACTATTTCTGGTGCTTTTTATGTACCAGATGACTAGGAAGATTGCAGATATCCTCATTCTTTGGATAGCTGACTGAGAAACTCTCTCTGTAACAGTTAATCAATGATTTTGAGGTTTTCCTGAGACTGATTTTTCTAAAGGAGGCCAGATTAGGCCTCACTATTCTTTCATTTTAATTGAAATATAAGCCATCTGTGTGAGCGTTTTCTTTCCTCCTTTGCCCCACAAACCATAAAAAATTTGATTTGATTCAGATAATAATTGATTCAGTATTTTTGTTACACTGTGTACCAGAGTGTCCTTGCTCTCTCTCTAGTTTACCTTCTCACCTGAACATAGTATCTAAGAAAAGCATCCCATATAATATTACTCTTCCTTAAATAAGCCTTGCTACAATCATGCATGAATTCCAATATTAGATCAAAGAGAAGTACTAATATATATCCAGATGTCTTGCCTACTTGTGTTTCTAGATTTTACTAAAACCTCCATATTCAAAATAATTATGTAACCACAAATATTTTACTTTTCCTTTCTTTGAAGAATTCTACATCACAAAAAAATTCTGTTTCAGTCGAAACTATATTTTCAATTCTAAAACTAATTAACTTGAGTATTATCATTTCATAACTATTTAATCTTATATGAGAAAAACAAAGAATAGAGGGGTAATAACTATAAAAATGTTAGAATTCATATTCTTACTAAGATTTTATTTCATTTAATCTATTTATAATTACAAAAACTAATATATAATTTATCTAGGTTGATAATAATAGTAATATTAATTGTCATTTATTTCCTTGATTATACTCATATGAATTTCAAGTATATTTGCAAAATATTGTATGCAAATTATTTTTTCTAAAGTAACCCTTCAACTAATCATGTTTCTTTTATCAAACTCATTGTTATTAAGGTGAATATTCCTTAAGCATAGAATTTTATTAAATATCAAATGTAATACTCAATGATTAAATAGATGCTATTGACCTAAGAGCAGGTTAATGGACATTTGTATATTCCAGATATTTTTAGATTTCCTTTATCAAAATCATGCATTGTTAATGATCCTAGAAATATCATTCCTCTCCCCCATTTCTTCAGATTGCATCTTTTCTTTAGTCTGTACAAATTCTCATGTTTCCCTGTGCTAAATTTACCATATATCGTCTTCTTCAGAATGCATTGTGATGGTTAATGCAAAGCCTTGGGTGTGAGAGAGACAGAGTTCAGGATTTCTCCTGCTCCTTATTACCTCAGAGATATTTAGAATTTTTTTTACTACACAATTTTAAAATATAGGAAAAAGCAATAAAATGAGTGGGATTCTCATTCCTCATGAATTTTTAATACATGAAATATATTATATTTAAAATCTAACTAGAGAATATCTACTTCCTAATATCCAGCAAATTATATTTATATGAAATTGTTCATAGTAAATACTTCACTGGGTATCTAGACAAATGTGTGGATATTTGAAGGATTATATTTGCTTGCATGGTAATTGCTATGGTAACTCACTATTGCCTCTGAATACATAGCTATCCTTTAAAACCTAGGTCAAGCAGTATCATTATTAGTGCTTACACTAGATTAATTTCTTAATAATATCTATCACATTATATTTTTCCATATTAAGACATATCACAGCTATTTCAGTGAATATTGCATTATCCATTTTAAAGAAAGAGCTGAATTTATCCATACATATATACCTGATATATGATGAATCACATTTTTCTTCTGTAACGTGATTATTTTCTTTTGCACAATTATAGAAACTTAACAAAATCCATGATTCTGTATCTTTTTTTTCAATAAATAATAGTCCAAGAGTCTTTTAGGCAGATTTACTTTTAGCTTTAATCATAATAATTATTCTGTTCTAAATTCTTCCCACACATAGCTATTTCTTATGAGACACATATATTTGTTATCCCTCTCAGGAAACTGGGAGGAATGGTGATTTCACCCATCCAGAGATGCCAGTTTTCTCTCAACCCCTGACTAAACTAACTTTTCTTCAGATATACTTCTGAGTTCTAAAATTTGTAGTTGTGCTTATTAGCAATAAAACTAGCATGTATTTTTCATTTAAAATAATAAAGGGGATGTATTAAAATTTTTCATAGGTAATGAGTGATTCATTTTCACTTTTATATCATATTTTAAATATCGTTTCTTTACATTAACATATATCCATAATAATATGATAACCAAAATAAATTATATTTTCTAAGCATTTGGATTAATTATGGCATGAAGGAAAGTCATATTCTCTTTTAGATTATTGACAATAACAAAAGCAAACAAAAATTGTCAAGTAACTACTAAATTAAAGAAAAATTGGGGAAATTTAGAATGAATTTTTCAAAGAAAGCAAGTAAAAAAATTTGTGCTCCAACATGGGACTCTCATCAAAAGTGCTTTGAAGAGATCCTTGCACATGGCATGTGACAGTAATGAAAGATACCCTTCAGATTTTTACTATGCCCAAAAATAATTCTGAGAATTGCAGCCCATATGTCATTTTCCGAAAATTATGATTAATGGATGCCATTCGGGAGTTTCAATTTGTAGGGAAGGTTAAGCAGCTTCCATGAAAGGCTTGTAATTGAAAACTCAAAAATAGAAGTCTCCACATACGCCTATAAGTTATCAACACAGTTATGGAATTTGGCAGTGTTGGTGAATACAGAAAAGAAATAAAATCTATGAAAGTAGAACCCCAATTAAGCAGTTGTAGGTTTAAAGAAAAAAATCATTCAGAAAGAACAGAGTTCCTTGAACTACCCACTCTACAAACAGTTTTCCCTATTATTAGTATTTTGTATTACTGTGGTGACTTTGTTATAATTTATCAAATATATTATTATAATTATAATATGATCTATATTCTACAGTTTAACTTAGTGTTCATTCTTTTTATGATTTATGGTTTTTCAGAAAACTATTCTCCTAACATATATACTAACTAAAATTTCCCATTTTAAACACTATCAACTATACAATACAGTGGTTGTAATTAAATTCACAATGGTGTGAAACCATTATCACCATTCACTACAGAAATTTTCCATCACCCCAAACAGAGACTCTGTATCAATTATTCATTAACTCCTCATTCCATAAGCTACCTTGGACCCTGATAAACTGTATTCCAATTTTTGACTTTATGAGTTTTCATATTCTAATTATTTCATAAAGGTGTGTTTATAGAAAATATGTATTTTTGTGTCTGGCTTATTTCACTAAACATGATGTCTTCAATATACATCCACTCAGTACCATATATCCAAATTTCATCCCTTTGTGTTTCATTTCATGGATAGGCCACACTTTGTTTAACATTCTACAGTTAATTAACACTTGGACTCCTTCCACCTTTTGACAATTGTGAATAGTGCCACTATTAATATTGGTGTGAAAATAACTGATTCCATACATTTTATTATTTTTAGTATAAACCTACATGTGGGATTGTGAGTTCATATGGTAATTTTATGCTTAACTTACTGAGAAAATGCCAAAACATTTTCCATGATGGCTGCACAATTTTACATTCCCACCAACAATAAGTAAATAAATTATTTTAATATATCAAATTCCTATATTAATTGAGAATTAATTGAGACCACATTTATGGAAGTTAAACTCAATATTAAAAGATGTTATTTATGTATATTTATTTAAAAAAACCTGAATAAAAATGTCAACAGGTTTTCTTCAGTACAAATTTAAAAGTTTGCCCTAAAATTCATGTGAGACCTAAACAACATAAACAGTTCTTAGAAAAAGTTTAGAAGAATTTCTATTAACAGACATGAAATTTTGCTGTAAAATATTAGTAAGCAAACATTACGGTATAGAGAAAAAATAATCAAGTAAAAAATACAACAGAATAGAGATCTTATAGAAATAAAACAAAAGACAGATACAGTATGATACTGCAGTGGAAATATATGTATATTTCAGCAAATATTACCAGAATAATTTTTCTATATGTAAAGAAAAAAACGAAATTGTATTCCTACAGTACAACCTATGTAAAAAGTAAAACCAAGTGGATTAAATAATAAAATGTGAAAAACAACTTTTATTTTCCTATGTTGATCAAGCAAGTACCATGAGTTGGGTCAGGTTAAGCAATGTGAATTTTTAAATTTTATATATTTTTTAATTTTTCTTAAAAATACTTAGATTACATAAATGTTATATAAAAAATATAGGGGATTCCCATATGCACTGCTACCCACACATCCCACATTTTCCTACATTAATAACATCTTTTATTAATGTGGTACATTAATTGCAATTGATGAACACATTTTGGAGCATTTCCATTAAGCATGGATTATAGTTTACATTGTAGTTTACACTCTCTCCCACTCAATTCTGTGGGTTATGGCAAGATATATAATGGCTTGTATCAGTATTGCAATGTCATTCAGGATGATGCCCAAGTCCCAAAAATGTCCCCATATTTCACCTGTTTTTTTTCCCTCTCCCTGCCCTCAGAACCTAAAGTGGCCACAGTTTCCACATCAGTGATATAATTTCTTCCATTGCTAGAATCACAATAAGTCTATAGTAGACTACCAGTAAGTCTACTTTATTCCAGAGTTCATTCCCCAATACTGAAGATTCTGGGATGGTGATGCCCACTCAACCTCTAACTGAGAGGGGACTTTGATCCCACATGGCTGATGGATGGTACCCTTTTGCTTAAAGTTTTAGACTCCCTCAGTTCCTTTGTATGGTGGTTGTACATCATATTCTCCTGGTTGGTTGCCTTGTTGAGTCCAATGAACTGGAGAGTAGGTGTTGTAACTCATTTGAAATTCAGAGACCAGCTGGCACACAGATAACACAAACGTTTAAGTCTCTGGGACATACACTTACCAACTCTAGTACTAATTATAGGTTCAAATAGAAGGGACAGTAGAGCCATGTGTAGAGAAATCACAACTGAATACAACTCTGTCACACTGGGGAGCATAAATTCCAAAGTAGGGCCCACTGGCAAGGCACCAAACTCCTGAGCTATCTACCCTGAATATAGTGTCTGCATGTCTCCAGAGCCCTCAGAAACCCTGCTATTTAGTGTAGTATCTAATTTGGCTGTCAATGAGATCCTGCTGAGACATGCATAAGGGTAAACTCTGGAGTGACCTCCTGACTCACTTTGAAGTTTCTTAGCCATATAAATGCATTTTTCCTTATCTTTCCCCTTTTTGGTCAAGGTCTTTTCCCAGTTGCATTGCTAGTTGGATTTGGTCATAATCCCTTGGTGCCAGGGACGCTCATCCCCATGAGTCATGTCCCACATTGGGGGGAAGTTATAAGCAATGGGAATTTATTTGCTCACTGTTTTGAGGTTAGGAATATGTCTTAATCAAGACATCATCATGGTAATGCTTTCTCCCTGAAGACTATGGAATTCTGGGGCTGGCTTCTGGCAATACTTGGTCCTTAGCTAGTAGTTGGCTTGGCACATTACAGTGTCTCCTGATCTTTCCCTTCTCTTTCATGCAATAGGATTAAGACACATCCTCATTTAAGTGAGCTCACACACACACATGTTTTTCTGTGGGGTATATTCACCTCCAAACCACCACATCAACACTATAAGTTTTTGAAAGGTACATTAAAATCCTAAATTAGGAAAGACTTTTGTGGATTGAGTGGAAGAGAAAAAGGAAGGTAGAGGAGAAAAAGTAGAGACAATGAAAAGAAACACAATGGAAATATATTTGTGAATTTGCATCGAAATGAATTTCTTTCTTTAAATCCAACAAAGGAGCACGGAAATCCACATAATAAACAAAATTAAAATAAATGTAATTTGTAAGATCCAGAAAGGGAATTAAATGAAGAAGTGTATATATCTTATTTCACAAATGACAGAAGTCTGTACCAGAAGTTTTGAAGGAAAATAAAAAGTATAACCACAATGAAGTACTACTTCAAATTAAGTAGATAGGAAAAATAAATCTGGATACACAAATTGTTGGTGACAATGTGTAGCATGGAAATGCTGATACACTGCTGGAGTGTATATATAGTCTGGAGCATATGTTTTGGAAAATTGCTAGACATAATGTCAGTCAGTTAAGACCAGATTAAGTTGCAATTAATAAATTTAAAGTCTTGGTGCTGAGAGCAAAAAATATTTTTTCCCATGAATAACACATATTCTTTGTGTGTTGACTATGACTTTGCTACCCCCATCTATATTCTATGCCCAAGCTATTGGAGCAGCCTGAGGGGAGTTCGGGGGCCTCTGAGGGACCCCCAGTGGGGGGTGACAGGTGCGGAGGACGGACGCGGTGCAGAGAAGGACGACTGCGGAGACGAGGCGAGTGGCACAGGTCTGTTTATTGAGGAAGTGCAACACTTTTTATAGGGCATTGGGGGATGTGGCGGTTGCTGATTGGCAGGCATGGGGGTGGCGGGAAGATTGTGGTGCGAACAGGGAGGAGGGTAAGGATTGGCGGGTTTAAAGATGAATGGTGGTTGGGGATTGGTGGGTTCTTGCTGCTAGCAGTTGAGAGACGCAGGCTTGCCTGACTTCCTAGAGGAAGGCTTAAGCTGCTCTTTATCTTAGCCTTAGCAGCCATGTTAAAGGGGGGTTGGGGTGTTAGGGTTGATAGGGTGCCGGAAGAGTTAAAGGGAGAAGGAGCAGGAGAGATGTTTTTCTATATCCTACAACATCTCCCCCCTTTAAATTTATTAGTAGAGCCTTGGCTGAAAAACTTGAGTGCTGCCATGAAGGTCCCCATAGGCGATCCTTTGGCATTAACCTGCTGGGGGAAATAGAGGCCTCGACGATTTTTATTTTGGGGGGGG
>JAQZBX010054722.1:0-18580 GCA_029593785.1 Cabassous unicinctus
GTATTTTACTTAGATGCTCTATCTTTTTCTCTTTTATAGGGTTCTAGTGGCAGGAGGCTGTGAATTATCACAGCTCTTTGATTTGTGGCTCACCCTTGATTGTTAGGATTGTCCTGCTGGTTGCTCAAAACTGGGCACTAGACCCAGTAATTGGTTGTAGTGTCGTTTCCTAGGGCTTTGGGCGGGGAGGCTATAGAGGCCAGGAAAGCTTCTCCTATTTAATTTTCTTATGTGCACTTCCTTGGTCTGCCAGGAGATGGCGCTCGTTGGCAGCTCTCAATTCAATGCCTGGTTGGACTGTATTTGTTGTGACGCAGACCAGATCAATGTGATAGAGCTTCCTGTCTGGGGGCTAAGAGTCTTGTAATTTTAACTTTCCGAGACAGTTCTCCAGCCTTCTCTGGCAGCCCCCTCCCTTTTCCCAGCTGGGAAATATTTCCTCTCCCCTCTGAATCCTCTACAATCAGTCCCTGTTAGTAGAGGAGGAGATTGGGAGATTTGAATATCTTTAACCCCTTGCAGGCTCCAAGGCAAACAATGGTGCAGCCCCACCCAGACTGGACTGGCTCTCGGGACAGGGCAGACCAAAACTGGGAGTCAAAAGCAGGGTGTCAGCCCCAGGCTCTCTCTCCCCTCTCCTGTGGAGTCCTCAACAATTAGTTCAGGTTATAAGAAATGGAGATTGCGAGGGTCGAATTTCTCCAGTCCTTCCTAGGCTCCCAGTGCAAACTGCCGTGTGGAGGGGTCTGTGGGGCTCCGCAGCCCAAATTTGCACATCAGAACTTGAGTCAGCCTAAGGCTGTGTCCCTCTCTCTCCCCTTTCCGGGAGTGGTAGATCCCTGGAGCCCCCTTTGTCTATAGTCGCAGGCCCAGTGGCCCGAGAATTCTAAAGAGTGTGGGGGAGGGTGCCGGCAGCAGCCGCCGCTGCTGATTAAAAACTCACGGTTCTGGTTCTGTCGTCACGATTTCTCTCTTTTGTCCCTCTCCCCTCTCGGTGGTGTGCAGTCTTCCCCTGCTGTCCTAAACCCTAGAAGATCTATTTTGGGTCTGTTTCAGCCTGTTCTCTACCTATTTTTCTGGAGAAGAGATTCCTGTGTGTTACTAGTCAGCCATCTTCCCGGAAGTCTGGAATTTTATTCTAAGTAGCATATAAGAAGTACACAGAGGGACTGCTATAACATCAACTTCTGCTACCCAGAATTAAATGCAGGAGAATCAAGTTAGGAATTTGACTTTCCAGGGCCATTTTAGAGAATATTTGTCAGGGATTGTCTGTATGCCTCTCAAATGGGACTGCTGTAGCTTGTACAAATTGACTGAAGTAGATCAACTTGTTATTCTCTATGTGCAAGATGGTCTGGACCATATGACTTTTTTTTGTTGTTGTTGTTTTTTTACTGCCTTGGCCAAAGTTAGGTCCAAGTCATAGGACCAGAAGAAATATAACAGCTTCCTTTTTACCAAGGCTGCTCTCAATCCTGGCCCTCTGTATTTTACCACTTTGATGAAAAGCCTATCCAAGAAAGAATAACCTTGGTTGAATTTGTCCCAGTGCCAGGAGCAGAGCTGCTCTAGGCTCCATAGCTTGGAGTATTCTCCAGGCAGGAGCAGCTTTGTGCCATTCTTCTTACCAGGCACAAGGGGAAAAGAATCCATAGTGGTTCTACCCGTGAGAGGGCAGGACCCTTAGCTTGCCTCATAAAAATGTCTTCAGTGTTGAGCCTGAGCCTTTGGCAGAATAGGAGGATAGGAGAAGAGCCCACAAGGGCTCCTACTGCCTGGTACATGTGCTAACATAAGCATGGAGGCCTGACAGGAACCATTTGGACTGTGTAGGGAGCAGAGCAATCTATTAGGAGAAATATCTCTTAGGTGAAGCCCAAGATTCTCACTACTAGCAGTCTAATGAACACTTATATCTGCTCTTCAGTTCAAAATGGCATTGTAATAATGGGCTGTGGGGTTCTGGGGAGCTGTGTATTAAAATGTGGAAAAATTAATCTTGCCAGATCCCTTTATTTCAAGCATGATGTCTGTTAGACTCAAATCCTTCTCAAAGATTGATACTTTCATGTTCTTCAACAGCTAAGGTCCCTAACTTAGAAGACTCTAAGAGTGTGGCATGGAGTAAATGAGCCCAGAAGCTATGTACAAAACAATAAGGAATGCTAAGAACTGGTGAACAGGAGAAAGCATAGCCCATGTGTGGTGGTAGGCAGCCTCTCAGATGCCCTTTAATGGTCCTCATTTCCTAATAATATCTTGGGGGTAATCTTACTTCTATGAGTGTGGATTTAGTTACAATCTCTTTGATAAATTTCTTTGGGAGAAACAAGCTGTCATGTTGTTGAAAAAAATGGAGAGTCTCTCAAGGCATGACAAGGGTCTGAGGTCCTCAGTTCAATAGCCTGTGAGGAACTGAAGCCCCCCAACAACTATGTGAGTAAGCTTAGAAACAAATCTTCTGAGGTCTGGCAACAGCTAAGATTAAACTTGGAAGCAGATCCCCTCCCTACCAGTTGAGCCTTCATATGAGACCAAATCTCTGATCAACATCAATCTGATGCAAAACCTTGAACCAGAGAAACCTAGCTAAGCTGGGTCTGCATTTCTGTTTGAATTCCTTCCTGCAAGCCTGCATTTAGAATGTGAAACTTTGGTTTTAAACTGTATGCCAGTGATCACATGCTGGTAGTCTGGGTCTTCTGCACAGATTTGCTTTGTGTGAGCCATGAAGCACATTCAACAAAGAAATTTCATGTTCTTTTGATTCTTCTAATTACCATAGAAGGCTAGTTGATAAAATTAAGGTTCCACATCTGCTCAATAAATAAACTGGCTGAAGTACCGTCCCCATTTTTAACTATTACTTGGCCTTTCACTTTCAATTACCTAATTCACCTTCTAGTCTAGCAACAGGATACAGGCTATTTGGTCCAAAAGAGAATGGTGGCCCAAATCAGCTAAGTAATCTTGTTCTCTTGAATTTGGGGGTGAATTTGAAACTATTCAATAGTTTCAACAAGTGAGTCATGACTGAGCCTCCATCCAATTGTTTTCTCTCTTGACAATGGGTTTTTCCTTGTGTATTTGACATTCAATAAAAATTGACACATAGACATTGTATATAGAAAAGAATAAGGTAAGTAATAATCACATAGAAATTGGGCATGCTAACTTTTCTGTCATAATGTTAATGTGAGAGTTGAATAAATGTTATCAATAGTTTAGATGGGTTGTTAACTATATACTCACCTACAAAACTATTATAACTTACCTTTTATGCATCACAATATTTAAATTCTTTAGGTGTGGACTGCAATTACCTTGGGTTATTCTGGGGCTGGTGCTCCAGATAGCCTTTCTCAATATTAATACTCCTTCGGTAGTCTCTGCAGGCCTGCTCCACAGAGGGGGGTCACCCTACATGCTCTTGCCCCTCCCCCAAGCAATATATGGCTAGATGGCAAGGTGTTAGGCTCATGATGGGGGCAGGTGATTCTCAGTTCTCCTAGTACAGCCTCAGTCTTACAAAGGCCTTCTGATTCAGGGCATTAGAAGTAGGACTTTCTTAGCATTTATTAGCATTCCTGTCTCTCTCTCTCCTGTGGCCAAACTCTTTGTGGGTCATTGGTAAAAAAAATTTCTTGCCCTTCCCTAGCACTACTAGCCTGATTCTTTGCATAGATACAGAATCTTGAGACCCAGAAGTGTTTCTTGACAGTTTTAATACATTTTCTTTGTATGAGAGGAGGTTCTGGGGAAGTAGGTAAGATTTTGTGCCTGTCCCTTAACAGTAGTGGATCACCTACTGCATGCCTATACCACTAAGGTGGGTTCTTTCTGGTCTCCTGCCCTAACCCCAGTCTTTCATATGAGTGCCCAGAAGAGACCCATAGAAAGAATTTTGTGAATAAGTCCAGACTTTCCTTGTGTCTGGGGATCTTGGTTATTCTAAATTTCCATGTTGGCCTTTAAGAATTCATTAAAAATTAATTGCTTTTTTATTACTGACTTTTATGGCAGCTACCTCTTCATTTTGTTCTCTACCAAAAGTAAAACAGTACCAGAACAGACATCATACATGGAAGGGTTGTCACTCTTTTGAATTCAGTTCACTTTGTTGCCTTTCAGTCTAAACTCTTGGGTTGAAGAAAATCTATGATTTTATAGATTACTTGGCTTTTTCTCATTGTTAGAATAGGGGTGACATTTTCTTATGGCTTTCTACATGTTAAGCAAAAGCAAAACTCCTGCCATATTAAATTTTGTTTGGAGGTCAGAGTTTTGAATAGAAACAATTTATTGGAACAAGGCTAGGAAGTTGAGGGAAGGATTGGTGCTGGGAAACTAAACTACAATTCAACCATCGATTAATCTTCAAGGAAAGTCCTGATATAGTTGTTACTGAATCCCATTGAACTAAAGTTTGAAAAAGTTTGACTATCTAGAAACTTCTGCCATCTTTAGTCATATAAAATTTAAGAGACCAGGCAACCTCCTCTGAGACCATTCTTCAGGGTGGGAGATGGTTAGATCTTATTTTCTTGTTTCTGAGGTAGGACTTCTGGATGAAGTCTCATTTCCTTTCCGTATGCACATGGTGCTTCTCCACTGGGTATTTTCCCTGGACTATTTTTTACTCCTTACCCACACTGCATTTGCACATATGACTTCTTCAAGCATATCCTTCATAGGATGAGCTGTCATAACCACACTTGTGTGTGGACAACCACAGGATTGTGAAGACTAGACAAAGCCTCATATATAAGGTGCTTATTGAATAAAGGGTGCCTATTGTCAGCCTGTGGCTGAATCTCAAGAAGTATGGCATGGCCTCTTCAAGGATTCTCAGGTCAAGAGCCCCTATCTCACTGCTCACAGCCATTTGCAGGCTGGATACAACTTCCATTATTTTTAGATGTGAATTATGTTTTACATGAGGTTCAGATACGGCTCCATAGGTGGGCAGCTGGGAAGATAAACCAATACATGGAGGCTTCCATGGCTGGAGAGTATAGAGCTGGCTGGCAGCCTGAAAGAATGATCTAGAGTAAGGGATAATAAATTAGGAGGGAAGAATTGTGCTGTCTTATCCTGCATTCATCCTGACCCAGCTGGCTTCCTTTGATTGGTTTTCCAAACAAAATTCAGCCAGGATCCTTTTACTCTAAATCTTCCTTCCCATTTCTGCCCTATGTTTCCTTATCAATATATATTTCTGATTAAGATTTCAACACCAAAGTGTCAGATATCCTGATGCTATATATCTTTTTTTTAATCAATTTTATTGATACATATTAATAAAGCATACAATTCCTCCAAGGGGTACATGGTACTTGCTATAATCACATAGTTGTGCATTCATCATTTCAATCATTATTAGGGCATTTTTATTATTTCAATAAAAATTAAAAAAAAGACACAGAAATAAAAAAATCCCTCGCCTCTCAATCTCACTACACTACATCTCCCACTCTACATAGCTGCTGTTTCTGGCTATTCTATCCAAAGTGTATAATCAATGGCTTTTGGTATCATGATGTTGTACATTTATCATCTTAAAAATTCTAGAACAATTTCATTACTCCAAAAGAAAGATTCCAAACCCCTTAGCATTCCTTCCTCAGACCTACATAACAACTGATCTTTCATCTTTATGAATTGATTTATATTTACATTTTATGTAAATGGAATCACACAATATGTAGTACTCTGTATCTAGTCTTCTTTACTTAGTATAATGTTTTTTTTCTGTCTGATATTAACATTGTGTAGTACTTACACTTGTTCTGCTTCAAGGAAAAATGATCTTATATATGCAATTCTACCCATATTCATATTTCACATAATATATTTATATTTCACATAATGTATTTAGTTCATAATAGGGAAACCATTCAGTGTTTGTCCTTTTGTGTCTGGCTTGCTTCACTCAACATGTTCTTCAGGTTCATTCATGTTGTCATGTTTCACGACTTCATTTCTTCTTACTGCTACATAATATTCCATCATGTGTATACTCCACAATTTGTTTATCCATTCATCAGTTGATGGACACCTAGGTTGTTTCCAACTTTTGGCTATCGTGATTAATGCTGCTATGAACATGGGTGTGCAGATGTCTATTCATGTCACTGTTCTCAGTTCTTTTGGGTATATACCTAGCAATGGTATTGCCAGGTCCCATGGCAAGTCTATATTCAACTTCATTAAGAAGTGCCAAACAGTCCTCCACAGTGGCTGTACTATTCTATATTCCCACCAACAGTGAATAAGCATTCCTATCTCTCCACATCCTCTCCAATATTTACAGTTTTCTAACTTTTTAATAGTGGCCAGTCTAATACGTGTAATAGGTGTGAAATGATATCTCATTGTAGTTTTCATTTGCATCTCCCTAATTGCTAGTGATGTTGGACATTTTTTCATGTGTTTCTTCACCATTTGTATTTCTTCTTAAAAAGTACTTCCGTTACAGCTTCCTAGTTTGTAATATTAAAAATGAACCACTTTAACTGGATTCTGATTTACACATGCCAGACAGACTGACTGGAAGCAAACTGTTGGGAGACACAATCCACTATGAGCCTTGAATGTTCCCTCACATACTTTCTGGATATATCAGGAATACAAGGCCCACAGTTGAGCCCTGAATTTCAGCAGAGTTGCAACACCTACTCTCCAGTTCATTGGGCTCAGCCAGGACAACTACCAAGGAGAAGATGATGGACAACGCCCATTCCAAGGAACAGAAAGTGTCTGCAACTGCAAGCAAGATAGTCCCATCCCTCTGCCCCATGGGATCTAAGCTCAGTTGGAAGCAGAGTGGGCATCACCATTCCAAAATCCTCAATATTGGGGAATGAACAATGGACTAAAGTAGACTCATTATTATTCTACTAATTCTACTATAGACATTATTATTCTAGCAGTGAAAGAACTCTTATCATTGATAAAAGGCAGTGGCCACCAGAGCTATTGAGTGATAGGAGAGGGAAGAATTGTTGTAATATGGGGACATTTTGGGGACATTGTAGTTGTCCTGCATGACATTGCAGTGATGGATACAGACCATTATATATTTTGTCATAACCTACAAAATTGTGTGGGACAGAGTGTAAACTATAAACTGTAGTTCATGGTTAGTAGCATGGCTTCAATATGTGTTCATCAATTGTAACAAATGTACTACACCAATGAAGGATGTTGTTGATGTGGGAAAGTGTGGGAGGGGGAGGGAGTGGGGCATATGGGAATCCCTTATATTTCTTATGTAACATTTATGTACTCTAAAGCTTCTTTAAAAGTAAAAAAAATTTTTTTTTAATATCAGAATATATACTTAACAGAAAAAAATATAAGGCCCTCATTCTTTACCTGGGTAATTCTCATTTGTGCCTTTAGTGAGTAACTGTGAGAGATGAGGCAATCTCTCCCTCTTGGGCAAATAGCAGGCTTGTTTATTGCCTACTGTAAAATAGGGGATTCCCAAACTCATGTTTATCTGTAATGCAAAGCCCCCGCATGGGTAGCAGCCACCTCAACTCCTCTACCTTGCCCCTTTGAACCTTGGCAGAAAATGGGAACTGGTAACAAGATGATGTTCATGCTGCTTTCTTGACCATGAGTAATAGAATCCTAGGAGTCTCATGTCTTCTGCCAACATCTATAAAATAATAACAGCCTAGCTTACCAGCTTTTAAGTAGGATAAACTCCAAAGATCCTGATAGTTTCGGCAATAAAGATGGGATGATGGCATACAGTGTTCTTAAAGAGGAAGAACACGGGTTCTTATGGGCTAGGCTGGGGGATTTGAGAAGAATCCTTGCAATCCAGTAGACTCCAAGTGGTGGGTCATGAGAGGAAGTAAGGATTCCCCACTGGCCCACCTGTTAATGAATGTTTAAAGGATAAGTAGCAATAGGTAGGATTGAAACAATTTGCACAGATGGTACTTTAGTTGGTTGCTCACTCTCTCCTAAGCAGGAGATGGAAGTGATGTTGTGATTAGGGGATAGCATGGCCACCAAGTCAAGGAGGCCCCAAAGCTAAAATAAATAGTTGAGAATGAGGATATAAAACATGGACTAAAAACTTTAGCAGTTTATTTGTTGAGCCCAAATTTCCCAGGTTGCTGGAAACTGAAAGTAAATGGTTTGGCACGGAGCTGCACTCTTTGGCTCCTGATTCTTCCCCTTCCTCCACTGACCTCAGCTGTTTGAAGAAAAATAAATGCCTAAGCCTACTTCATTGCTGGTTTGGCTAAGTTAAAAGTTGATGATGTTCATTGGGAGGCAGCAGCCATCCAGCCTCTGTGCCATCCCCAAAAGACCAACTGAAGTAAGGGATGGTCAGCACAATGAGCTGAATTAAAATCTGTCACTCTTGCTTTACACAATATGCTTAAGGACAAGGCATTGCGTTTTTTCACTGTTTCTTAAACTATTGCCAATGGCCTAGCCATCTGGTTTTCCGCTTGAAAAATGGCAGATTGGCAGATTAGACATCCCTCTTTGGGTCCATGAACTCTGAAAACAAATTGTGGCTTCTGATTAGTCTGGTCACTCAGGTAGATGCCCATGGTAGGGGCCTGTTCTATGATGAGACAAACTGGAGTCAAGTTGGAATCAAGATGGGTCCATCATTGTACTGGACCTGGCAACACACCCACCAACATAGACTAGGTAATCAGTAAAAAGTTTTTACCTAGAAGCTACCACTGCACAATTATGACTCCTGTAAAATGTTGACCTGTCTTTCTTATGATGACAGAAGTTGCACTGCATAGGGCTTTTGCCCCACCCTTTCTAGTACATTGTGTATTGGACCTTTGAACTCCTCTCAGGGCTATCAGTGGTACCCTACTGTTGACACTCTTTCAGGTTATGGTGTTGCTGGTCCAGTTTGATCAGCTGACTCCATTGTAGCCCTAGAACTATTCTGTCATACTTTTGGCTTTCTGTCAAATATTCCAATGATGTGCCTTTTGTTGCAAAGACCACCCAACAACAGGCTGCTATTTAAGGTATTCGATGTATATTCCACACTTCTTATCATTTTTAGGCCATTCCAGTATTGTTGAACACTGAACCAGCCTCCTCAAAAACTAATTTAATGATTTTTACTCTACCTCTGTCACCAACCTCCTGGTCCACACAGAAAAGCAGTTCAACCCTCAGTTCAGGTGTCTTCATAAAGGGATCACTGCCTCTTGGCTGCTTTCTAATGATCAGAACAAAAAGGGTGGGGAATCATTAGGTCTAATTCCAAAATTTGGAATTCTACCCTGACTACTTGGCAGGTGAGTCTTCCTTTCCCATAATGGCAGCCCCAGACCAAACTTGTTGGTACACCCTCCTAATGGTAGTATGTCCAAATTGGGATGCAGGAGTTTTGGACCTCCAGCACCTCGGAAGGGAGTACCTTCTGGGAGGAAAGAGGGGAATATTTACTGTACTCTGACTCCTGGATTCAGCACCACAGCCTGGCTAAACAACCATATGGTCGTCTGAGTCACATGCAGCAGCAACTGGTACTCTTACCAGCTACTAGGCTTATCATCCCCAAACACATGCTATAAAAACAGAAACTTATATGGCTGTGGCTGGTCCTGAACTACTCTGCTGTGCCTGATGCCATCATTGGCAGCGCTCAAATATGAACATGCACAAACACATGGATGGTCACAAACTTGTTTCAATAGGTCAATATTCATATACTTTTCCTGACACCTGAGCAGCCTTGGGTTATTCTATGAATGGTGATCAAGGTTGCAACTACTTGACACTGCCCATGTTTCTTAAGAAACCAATGTAGTGGTGATCCAAATGAAGTTTAACAACAAATTATGAACCAAGTGACCTGTGCCCTTCAGGATATATGTTTATAGGTAGGGAAGACTGCTACAGTAAATGTCTCCCAATTGGAGTGGAGGTTGCTTTTTGACCCATTTATTGACCCTAAGATCTGCAGGTTAGTCTGATCTTCCCTATGTCTGTCACAATGGAAAATAGACTGGCCTTAAACTACATTCTGGTTGTGTAAAAAGACCTACTCCTCCTTCCTGGGACTTTTACCTGGTTGGCTGAGTTCCAGACCCTGGAGGATATGATGGTCAGTGCTACAGATTGGCTTCATCCTGATGCTTGAAGTCCTGTTGATAGTAGTCTTAATTAAAGGTTGAGTGAGAAAATTAGATGTTTCTGGCCCCAGTCTTTTGGTCAGATTGATCCAGTGGCCAACTGAGTGGCATATTCATATGAAAAATTGAGTTTGGCCAATAATGTGGTGGACTATTAGAAAAGGCAAACCACCATATGCCCTGAGTATCTCTGCATGTTTTTGAGTGCCAAAAATGCAAGTCCCCCACTACTCCTTACCAGGGCTGTTTCACAGCGTTATGCTTACAGCAAACAGCCTTGAGGGATGAAGTATGTCTTTCTCCAGGCAAACGGCAGACTTCCTATGTAAGTAGGTTTCCTAAGGTCAGTGTTTCTTGACTGCAGTTCCTGGGACCAACGATGTCACCCTTTGGAACTTGGGGAATATGGAAAACTGGTATCAACATGATGCTCATGCTGCTTTTTGTATCATAGATTGATTGTCTCTAATCTAGGATTCTTGTGTCAACTGCCAGCATCCACAGAAGAGTAACAGTCTAGCTTATTTTCTTGCAAATAGGATAAAATCTCAGATCCTGACATAAACTCAAGGAAGTATGATGTTCAGCAAAATATAGGCAACATGTTGTAAGGTGAGTCCTGACATAGGGAAAGTGTGGCAAGTTATGGAGTAAAGTGAGAAACTAATCTAACCACTGGAAAAGAAGATTGCTCACTGAAATGAAATTAGAATGGCACAAAAATGAATCTTGAAATTTACAACCACTGTGCTTTGGGGAAGGGGAGTTCTGAACTATGTAAGTTCAGTAGTCATAATAGAGAGAATCATCAAGACATGTTTCCATAAAATCCTAGGTTTCTGGTGTCATCAAATCTGAATTGAAAGCCTGTAACAGAAGTCCTTGAAGAACTTAGGACACTGGTTCTCAATTTAAGTCTTTGAACTTTGGGGCATGGGAAAAGATAGTAATGGGGGTTTATGTCATGTTTTTTAGTATTTCAAAATGACTAAGCATAGTAATTTCCCTGTATAGCCTTTTCATATCTAAATTCAAATATCAAGATTCTTTACTTTGGACTTGAGTGATATCTAAATAGATGAGAATGCTGATTCTCTTGTGTTGATCAGAGGTTCAGACTGACAGCAAAAAGCTGTCTACCTTTTTCCCACTTTAATGTTTAAATGTTGATGGCAGGCATAAATTGTGTCCAAAGGGATAGTGGATAAATACAAAGGGGTCTCTAAATTATGGAGAACTTTTGCTTTGGAATTGGTCTGAAAATATGATATGATATGCCTGATTCAAGTTTGTTTTCACTTCACCTTTTTGTGGGGAAGTTTAGGGTAGCTTAGTGAGTTATCAGTGTTTTTGGGTCTCTCTTTAGTAAGAGTAATCTCTTCCTTTCACAAATTGTGCTTTTGACCTCTTCAGCTTATAAGTCATAGACTCAGTCAAGTAACATCAAATTATGGGCTTAGTGCATATAAGAGGTATAGCAGAAAGAACTATCATAGAAATCAGGGGCTTACATGACCCTATAGGCCAAGGACTGTCCCTTCAGAAAGGGCCAGAGAATAAATATTAAGCTTTGCAATCCGTATGGTTTGCTGCTCAACTCTGCTGTGGTAGTATGAAAGTAACCGTAGAGAATACATTAAAAACAGGCATGGCTGGAGGGTCTTGCCTCAATGTTGATGGCTGCTGACTGATCAGTTTGGTGGCTGCTGATGATTAAGATGGCTGTGGCAATTTCTTAAAATTAGACAACAATGAAGTTTGCCATATTGATTGGCTCTTCCTTCCATGAAAGGTTTCTCTGTAGAAACTGCTATTTGATAGCATTTTGCCCACAATAAAACTTCTTTCAAAATTGGAGGCAATCCCCTCAAATCCTGCTACTGCTTTATCAACTAAGTTGATATAATAATCTAAATCTTTTGTGATTTCAACAATGTTCACAACATCTTCTCCAGGAGTAGATTCCATCTCAAGAAGCCATTCTTCTGTGCTCATCCATAAGAAGCAACTCCTCATCTGTTCAAGTTTTATCATGACATTCCAGCAATTCAGTCACATCTTCAGGCTTTATTTCTAATTCTAGCAGTTACTTCCTCCTGTGAAGTCTTGAACCCATCACAGTCATCTAAGAGTGTCAGAATCAACCTCTTTCAAATTCCTGCTAATATGGATATTTTGACCTTCTCCTATATGAATCATCAATGTGCTTAATGGCATCTAGAATCCTTTCCAGAAGGATTGGCCAGTTGGTGGAGCATTCAGAACATACACATTTATTGATTAAGTTCAACATCTTACATGGGCACAGTTCCTGGGGCACCCAAACAATTACAATAGTAATCCCCTCATTGGTTCCCAGACCTATAGAGTGAGGGCTATTATGGTAGGAAAGGCCAAATGGAAGCCAGTAGAACTTCAACCTAGCAAAATAGTAAACCAAAAGCAATACTACATTCTTGGAGGGATTGCAGAGATTAGTAAAACTATCAAGGATTTGAAGGATGCAAGGGTGGTGATTCCATTACATCCCAACTCAACTCTATTTGGTCTGTGAAGAAAACAGATCTTGGAGGATGTCAGTGAATTACCATAAACTTAACCTGGTGATGACCAATTGCAGCTGCTATTCCAGATGTGATGTCATTGCTTGAGCAAAGAACAAATTTCTTGGTGTCTGGTATGCAGCTATTGATTTAGCAAAAGCTTTTCTTTCTATACCTATCATTAAAGACAACCAGAAACAGTGTGCTTTCAGCTGGCAAGGCCAACAATACACCTTCACTGTCCTCAGGGAAATATCAACTCTCTGGCCTTATGTCATAATCTAGTCTGCAGGGACCTTCATCTCTTTTCCGTTCCACAAGACATCACACTGGTCCATAACATTGACATTATGCTGATTGGATCTAGAGAACAAGAAGTAGCAACTATTATAGACTTATTAGTAAGGCATTTGTTTGTCCGAGGGTAAGAGATAAACACCCCCCAAAAATCAGGGGCCTTCCACCTCAGTGAAATTTGTAGGTGTTCAGTGGTGTGGAATATGTCGAGATCCCTTTTAAGGTGAAGAATAAGCTGTTGCATGTGGTCCCTCCTACAATGAAAGAAGAGGCACATCTAGTTGGCCTCTTTGAATTTTAGAGGCAACATATTCTTTTGGGCTTGCTACTCCAGCCCATTTACTGAGGGATCGAAAAAGCTGCTGGTTCTGAGTGACCAGAACAAGAAGAGGCTTTATAACATGTCCAGGCTGCTGGCTGTGCAAGATGATGCTCTGCCACTTGGGCCATATGATCCAGCAGATCCAAGGGTTCTTATGTTATCAGTGGCAAACAGAGATGCTGATTGGAGCATTTGACAAGCCCCTGTTGGAGAATCACTCTTTGGATTTTTGGAGCAAATTCCTGCCATCCTCTGCAGTTAACTACTTTCCATTGGAAAAAACAGCTTTTGGCCTGCTACTGGGCCTTAGTAGGGACCGAAAGCTTAACCATGGGCCACCAAGTTACCATGAGACTTGAGTTGCCCATCATGAACTGAGTGTTTTCTGACCCAAGCCATAAAAGTGGATATGCACAGCAGTACTCCATCATCAAAAGGAAGTGGTATATATGAGTTCATGCTTGAGCAGGGCCTGAAGGCACAAACAAGTTAACATGTGGCACAAATGCCCATGGACTCACTCCTGCCACATTACCTTCTCTCTCCAAGCCCATATCTATGGTCTCTTAGGGACTTCCCTATAATCAGTTGACTGAGGAAGAAAGAACTCAGGCCTTGTTTACAGATGTTTCTGCATGAGATGCAGACACTACCTGAAAATGGATATCTTCAGCAGTAGAGCCCATTTCTGGATATCCCTGAAGGACAGTGGAAAAGAGAAATGCTCCCAGTGGGCAGAATTTGAGCAGTTCTCCTGGTTGTTCATTTTGCTTAAAAAGAGAAATAGGTGGAGGTATACTTGTATACAGATTCATGGGCTGGGACTAATGATTTGGCTGTATAGTCAGAGACTTGAAAGGAACATGATTGGGAAATTGGTGACAAACAGGTTTAGAGAGAGGTATGTGGAGAAAATTTTCTGAATGAGTGAAAAATATCAAGATATTTATGTCCTATGTTAATGCTTACCAGAGGGTGACCTCAGCAGAGGAGGACTTTAATAACTGAGTGGATAGAATGGCCCATTCTGTAGATATCAGCCAGCCTCTTTCCCTAGAAACTCCTCTCATTGTCCAATAGGTTCATGAACAAACTGGCCATGATGGTAGGGATAGAGGTTATGCATGGGCTCAGCAACAGGGAATTCCACTTACCAAGGCCAACCTGGCTACAGCCACTGCTGAGTACCCAATCTGCTAGCAGCAGAGACCAACACTCAGTCCTGGATATGGCACCATTTCCCAAGGTGATCAGCCAGCTACCTGGTGGTAAGTTGATTGCATTAGACCACTTCCTTCACAGAAGGAGCAATGTTTTGTTCTTACTGGAATAAAGAGGTACTCTGGATATGAATTTGACTTCCTTAAATGCAGTGGACTTACCAAATACCTTATCTATTATCATGGCGTTCCACGTAGCATTGTTTCTGATCAAGGAACTTACTTCACAGCTAATGAAGTGCAGCCATGGGCCCACGCTCATGGAATTCACTGGTCTTATGTTCTCCATAATCCTGAAGTAGCTTGATAGAACAGTGGAATGACCTTTTGAAGACTCAATTATGGGCCAACTGGGTGGCAGTAACCTGTAGGGCTGAGGCAATGTTCTACAGAAGGCTTCACATGCTACATGCTATAAACTAGTGTCCAATCTACAGTGCTGTTTCTCCCATAGCCAGGAGTCATGAGTCCAGGAATCAAGGGGTAAAAATGGGAATGGTACCACTCATTATTACCTCTAGTGATGCTCTAGAAAAAATTTTGCTTCCTGCCCCTGCGACCTTATGATTTGCTGGTCTAGAGGTCTTAGTTACAATGGGATGAGTTCTTCCACCAGGAGACACAACGATTCCATTGAATCGGAAGTTAAGACTTCCACCTGGCCACTTTTGTTCCTCATGCCTCTGAATCAACAGGTAAAGAAAAGAATTAGTGTATTAGCTGGGGTGATCCTGATAATTGAGAGGAAATGGGACTGCTACTACACAATGGAGGTAAGGAAGAGTTGACCTGGAATGCAGGCAATCACATAGAGCTTCTGTTAATACTGCCTTGCTAACTGTGAATAAAGTCAATGGAAAACTGCAATAGCCCAATCCAGGCAGGACTACTAATGGCCCAGACCCATTAGCAATGAATGTTTGGGTCACCCCTCCAGGCAAAGAACCATGACTAAGCTGAGGTACCTTCTGGGAGTAAAGATCATAAGGAATGGGTAGTGGAAGAAGGTAGTTATAAATACCAGCTACGACCATGTGACCAGTTGCAGAAATGTGAACTGTTATGGTTATGAGTATTTCTTCCTTGTTTCATTATGAATATATATAAATAAAGCAAATATCTGTTTTCTTCTCTCTTATGTCCTTATCACATAAAGTAAATTACTTTACATCATAGTACTTAAGTTACAGGATATCAAGGATGAGAGGGAGTATCAACTAAGAATGTGAATCTTTGGGGAGAAAGAGTGCATATTTGGTTGTATGTAGAATAGTTGTGTTGTGTTAGATGAAATTATGACTGTTATTGTCTTTATTTGGAGGTTAAATATTGTTTAAGGAGATGTATATGGGTGCCAAGTTGACAAAGTATGGAGTGTGGTGGTTAATTTCATATGTCAACTTGGTTAGGTTATGCTGTCCAGTTTTTGGTTAAGCAAGTACTGGCCTGATTGTTACTGTGAGGGTATGTCATAGATGGATTTACATCATTAGTCAGTTGATTGCATCTGTAGTCAACAAAGTGGAATGCCCTCAGCAATGAGGGGAGTCTCCCCATCCAATCAGTTGGAGGTCTTAAAGTGAAAACTAAGGATTTGAGAGTCAGAAGAGTTTCTTCCTTTTCTTAACCCAGCCAGCTTCTCTGGGGAAACACACCCTTATTTCCTCTGGGGAACCATGAATAACACAGATTGCAACTGTGGGTCCAGTTGAATAAGGAGAATGTTTGACTCTCCTTGGGCTCTTCTTGGCTCTTGGACTCTTCTTGACTCTACATTTGAGGAACTAGACCCAGAGGTGGAAGAAGTAGAGTGAACATGTTTAACACTCCTTACTCCAGGGAAGTCCTTATTTTACCTCCTTCCCTACTCTCACCTCAGATATGACCTGATCTGAGGTGAGAGTAGTTTTAAATTGGGCTGAACTGAGCCAGATCACTTTCAGTTATTACAAAGAGTTATGTGGTCAGCTAGAGCTGACATGGGATGGGGAAAGAAATTTGATGCAGAATGATTGAGGTCAGGGAGTGGAGAAGAGTAGCCTTTCCTTTGTGCTACAGAATTCTATTGTACTCCAAATTAGTTCAGTAAACTGGTTAAGAATGGCTTTAGCCTGTTTCCTTGCCCATCCTCCTGAGCAAGGACTCCAAACCTTCTCCCATTGCCATGTCCCCTGCTCAACTTCCATGCCCCTTGTCCTCCATCCCCTGTCCCCTATATCTGTTTCCTTTATTCTCCTCTTCTAATCTCAGGGGATATCTCATGTTCAAGGCCAATTTCTCCTGTGCTCTTAAGCAACACCTCTCATCTAACACTTGACTCCACTAAGTATGCTATCTCTTTGGGTCATTAAGCTACTCTTCTAGCTCTTTCTCACCACAAATAAGTCATCTCTCTCCCATCTTAGAGCACTGACCTTGGTCACATGCTGCCCTCTAGCCAATGCTCTTTTGGACCCAAACTCCAAAGTGTTTTACTTTCTTCTCTTCCTCACCTCTGACTCATTCTCCTCCTCTACAGTATGGCTCAACACCACACAACAAACAACTGACCTTCAATTTTCCCAATCATGAAGGGATGCATTTCATTCATGTGGTATTTGATAGTATTGAAAAAAATGACTAGACCCTGATGCCTTTTCTGTGATAGTCTTTTTAATGTGTCAGTTTAGCTAAGTTACAGTTCTCAGTTATTAAACACTAATGTAGGTGTTGTCATGAAGATACTTTGTACCTGTGATTAAATCCATAATCAGTTGTCTTTATGTAAGGGAGATAGAATCAGGGCCACCCACATTATCTAGGACAATTAGTTGAAAGGCCTTAAGGGCACAGCTGCTGTTTCCCTGATCAAGAAGAAAATCCACCTGTGGATAGCAGCTTCAGCTTGTGCCTGAACTCCAGCCTGCCATTTAGATTTTGTTTGGACTTCCTAGCCAGCCTCCACAACAAGCCAATTACTCATAATAAATCTCTTAATATATATGTCCTACTGGTTCTGCTTCTCTGGTTGAACTCTGACTGATACATTCTCTTAAGTGTCTGAAACCACTTTCAAGATGTTTAAGAATTTTCCAATGAAAGTCCCAGCAACACAGAAGAATGACCCCCATAATCCTATAGATGTGAGCCTTCTTTCACTTTGCAGATTCGAGGGTCCTATGGTTTATCCTCTTCTGCCATCTTCTGGTGATACTTGGATAATGACAATGACAACTGCCCAAGGAACTCCTCCCAAATCCTCAATTACTATCTCATAAGAAAGTAGGGAATTATGCTGAGTGTAACTGGTTAAATTGCAATTCTTTATATTTCCAATAAGTGGAGGTATTGAGTCCCAAAACACATAGTGTGTTGCCTTCTGAGCTGAAAACACCATTTAGAATGTGAGCATCTGCGGGAACAGAGCAAGTACTTATTTCTTTATATTAAAAGGTTAGAATTGGAAAAGCATTACCTTTTCTATAGAAAAACTTTTACATATTTCTCCCTTGCTTGAGGTTCAAAGTCCCTCCTTTCTCTCTACCACCCTCCCTGTTCCATTGTTCACCCCAACACAGTTCACTGTCAAAAGAATACCTCAGAATTAGGAACAAATACAAATAGGATTGTAGTGAAACAAGGATTATTTTGCAAAAATTTGGTCACAATGAACATGTTTATATGCCATTTCCTTTTTTTCCATGCAAAACTTTTTATTTCCAAGCATTGTAAACAGTATACGTGGGTTCCAAAATAACTGATTACCATGATGATATAGGTTTAACTGTATGGATCGCAAGAAGGACTGAAGTAGGTAGAATATAGAAATAAGGCCTAAGTTTTTCTCTAAATGTATCAGTGAGAGATACTAATTCAAATTATAAAATTCAATTATTCAAATTATAAAATGAAACATCTCATAATCCAGAAAAATGTCAATCCATCTGGATTTTATTGTATACAGTGCAACAAAAGTATAAGACTAGAGTTGGATTAGCCAGCATCTGTCTTTTGGGGATGACAAAGTAATAGCATTTCTGAGGAAAGATTCTTTTCCTACACCTGCAGCCCTTT